>JANHZU010010297.1:115754-130017 GCA_032468055.1 Acrochordus granulatus | reverse complement strand
GTATACAATTTGGAAGGTTGAGTTTTTTAAAATTAACCTTTCATTCTGCTTTGTAATGATTTTTAATTCTCAAAGGCAAGTTTGGAGTCTATAGAATAATAAATTATTCTATGCTGTAAATCCTTAGGCTACTAGATAATAAATCCAAAAAATAAATTCAGATAATGTATAAATATTTTGAGATAAAACTGTTGTTCATTCATTTTGATTTAACACTAAATTAGTTCCTGTATTCTTCGCCTCCTCCAGAAAAAGAAAACTCTAGAAACTTTTCATAAAATATTAAATGAGTGCTTGAACCCTTTCTGTTGATTTTAATAGTTCCTTGTACAATACAGCAAGGCCTAATTAAAACCATAGTTCCAGTCCTAAATCAGAATCCCCTTGTGCATCTTCTTATTTATTTATTAGACTTATTAGATGTCTTTGATTTCCATCAACTCCAGCAAGCTCAACTAGTGGTCAGGAATAATGGGAATTAAATGTGAATCTAAAGCTGAATATCAAGCTTTGAACAAGAGAAACTTGTGTCTCTGAAGGCAGTCAGGAAATTGTTTCTGAATGAATGAATGACAGGAAGTCACACTGTCAAGGAATTCTATTACACAAACAGTTCAGAACATGTTAAATAGTTTTCCTTAAATTTCTACAGTGGTTCCCTAATCCATTGAACACTAAGTAGGTAAGGGTTTTTTCTGTTCTTAGCTATGAATTATCTCTAGCAATCTAGAGCCAGTCTACTAATTAGAGCCAGCTTTGTTTCAGAGCCATACTATTCCTTTGCTCTTTCAACTAGCCCTTCATTGAATCATAATTGTTTCAGATAGGCCACCTTTATCCAGCCTCTCATTATCTGGTGCAATATTTTAGACCAGGTTATAGATTCCAAAAGTATGATTAATGCTTATTACCATCACCGCAGTGTGTTTTAGGTGCCTGTTTAAAAAACACAGTTGTTACTATGGCATCTGCTTGTCAAATTATCTTCTTTACCTGCATATAGTTTTAATTAAAAATCTGGAAGATCACCAGGTTAATGAAGAAGTTTCTTTGTCTGAAGTGTGTACCTGATCCCTTCTTCTTTGAGATGGAAGAAATCAGTTTGACTTCCTATGATACCTAAGCCTGATTAATTCTCTGCCCAGGCAGGCATCAAAGTTGCTTTCACCTGCTTGTCCTTTTAAAACTCTTGTTACTGGTATGTATTTAATAATTCAGAAAGGTTTGTTTTCATTACACACATATTTAGATTTGTTTGTATGTGTGTATTTTTTGTCTATTGAATGTATTATTGAGTTTGTTTGTTTGCTTACTCTATTGCCAGTCATTTTTCCAAGAGAAAGTAAAATTCTGTGATTCTTGATACACATACAGCTCTTTAGCTTTTTGGCATAATTTTAGTGGGAATAAGAAATCTAACACACTACCATCAGCTGAATATTTACTCTGCCTTACTCCATAGGCACTTTCATCCCCCACAAGATAGGAAAATTTCAAGAAATCTCACCCCATTCATAATTTTATTATCCCACCTTTATTATTTTTACAAATAACTCAAGGCAGTGAACATATCCTCCTTCCTCCTCCTATTTTCTTCACAACAACCCTGTGAGGTGAATTGGGCTGAGAGTGATTGGCCCAAGTAACCCAGCCAATTTTTCATGCCTAAGGTGAGACTAGAACTCACAGTCTCCTGTTTTTTAGCTAAAACTGGCTCTGTTATATTTCAGATTGGTAAGAGCAGCATTGATTTAATATTGTCTGAAAGCTGAAACTCACTTTCATTGTAGCTTCTTTGCATAAAAAGAAAAGAAAAAAATATAGTCACCATTATAGTGCAGTAAAGCTAAAGAAAAGTAAAGTTAAGCTTTGCATTTTAACAGTTTGGACCAAGTCATTGGCAATATTTTTCTCCCTTATTATTACACTAACTGTTAAAAGTGATACAAAGCCAGGTATCACTTCAGAAGTTTTTCAGATCTTTTAATCTTCTTTATCTGTGGACCTTTTTTCTGTACTAGGCAATAACAGATTCATAATCTTTTCTTATCAATGATTTTAATAATATTTCTCAAGTCTGTATTTTGTTTGCTTGTTTTATTGAGACAAATAGATATTCTTAATTCATGGGGGTTTCTTTTGTATATTTGTGAGCTTTCTATTCTGCTTTTTTCATCTTTAAGACTTTAACAATAAGCAAAGTCTTATCATTGCTCAGATTTTGTAATTACAGGAATTTTATAATAAAATGTGTGGTGTGCTTACTAGTTTTCATTGACAGCTTCAGTATAACTTAGTTAACTGACAGATGCTTTTTTTAAGTAGCTAGAAGATGTCACTTAAGCTGTTTTCTGAGAGGCGTTATAAAGTATTAGCAGATTCAGAATGTCCTAAAATGATTTATAATTAGCTATAGTAAATAGAACACTAAAAGAATGATGTTATCTGAACTTGAAAGATCTTTAAGTAGTTTTCAAAGTTTGAGAGGACACATTCGGCAAAGTGTAGTATGAAAAAATGGTGTAATATTCTACTATGTATTTGGACTGTAGGTTGCAGTATTATTCTCCAGTAGAATTTTTTTTAATAACAGATAAAGTGATACAGCTATTTATACTTTTCAAAACAATAGTACATATTGTTAGAAATCAAGCCTGCAGCACATTTTGAATTACTGATCTAAGACACAGAAAGATTCCCTAGTTTTGAACAAAGGCGAGAATTAAGTGGAGACATAAACACCTTAGAGGATGAAGCTTTGTTACATCAGTAATTGAAAATCATTCACAAATATATTTTGACCTTCCATACCTATTTGGAATAAATTAAATTTATTTATGTAATTTATTTAAATCAACTTATATAGCTCCTAATTCACACATTATGATTCTGGGCAGTGAACATAGGATTAAAACAAGAAAAATAAAAACAATAACAATTATCTGTGGTACATTGAAAGATCTGCAAGAAATACTATTTGCCTGTAAGCAAGAACTGATGGGATCATAAAACAGAGAAAGTAATAGAAAATGAAGAAGCTAAATTGCTGTGGGACTTCAGAATTGAAACAGACAGGCACCTGCCACAAAATACTCCATGCTTAACAACTGTCAATAAGAAAGTCAAAATCTGGATAGCAGACATGGCAGTACCTGGAGATAGCAAAATAGAAGAGAAAGCACTGGAGAAAAAAATACAAAGACCTGCAAATAGAAATGGAACAACTATGGCGAAAGAAAGCAAAGGTAATAGGAGCCTTGGATGCAATCCCAAAACAACTGGAGCACCACTTGAATACCATTGACATTGACAAATTCATCAATTGCAAAAGACAACATTACTCAGAACAGCTTATATCCTGTGACAATACCTTCAACAACAGCATCTGCCTATTCCAGGTTCTTGGGAAGGAATAAGTGGACAAAAACGCCAAAGCCAGTCTAAACATCTGGTTTAGATGAACAATAGTAACAGCACAACAATCCATATGACCATGGAAGTGTCTTTGGACAAAAACTGGCTCCTTCAGCTGTGAACTGGAGAGGAGCACCACCCTGTAGAGTCAGCCACAGCTGGCAGTGGAAACCTTTATAGATATACTGTATGTATGTATGTGTGTGTATATATATATATACACACACATAAACACACACATACGTACAGTGTGTGTATGTATATATATATATATATATATATACAAACAGAGAGAGAGAGTATGCACACACACACAGTACAGATAAATTTTACAAGCACACAATATACGCACATACCATTGATAAGCTCACTACCAGTTCCATGCTTGAGGGAACAACCATGTTTTTAAAGGGTTTAGGAAAGATATACCCAACTGAATGCAGATTTCCAGAGAATAGCAAGGAGAGATAAGAAGGCCTTCTTAAATGAACAGTGCAAAGAAATAGAGGAAAACCAAAGACCAGGGAAGACTAGAGATCTCTGCAAGAAAATTAGAGACATCCAGGGAAGGTTTCATGCAAAGATGAGCATGACAAAGGACAAAAATGGTACGGACCTAACAGAAGAAAAGGAGATTAAGAAGAGGTATTCTTTAGATTAAGAAGAAGATTAAGAATACACAGAATATCTATATAAGAAAAATCTAAATGTCCCTGATAACAACAATAGTGTGGTTGCTGGTCTTGAGCCAGACATCTTGGAGTGTGAAGCCAAGTGGGCCTTGGGAAGTATTACTAACAACAAAGCTAGCAGAGTTGACAGTATTCCAGTAGAACTATTTCTAAAGATGATGCTGTTAAAGTTTTGCACTCAGTATGCCAGCAAATTTGGAAAACTCAACAGTGGCCACAGTATTGGAAAAGGTCAGTTTATGTTCCAATTCCAAAGAAGGGCAATGCCAAAGAATGTTCAAACTACCATACAATTAGACCTATTTCACATGCAAGCAATATTATGCTCTGAGGACTACAAGCTAGGCTTCAGCAGTATGTGAACCAAGAACTACAAGAAGTACAAGCTAGGTTTCAAAGAGGCAGAGGAACTAGAGATCAAATTGCTCACATTCACTGGATGATGGAGAAAGCAAGGGAGTTCCAGAAAAACATCTACTTCTGTTTCATTGACTATGCTAACGCCTTTGATTGTGTGGATCACAACAAACTTTGGCAAATTCTTAAAGAGGTGGGAGTCTCAGACCACCTTACTTGTTTCCTGAAAACCTGTATGCCGGTCAAGAAGCAACAATTAGAACTGGATATGGAACAATGGATTGGTTCAAAATTGTGAATGGAATATACTGTCACTCTGCTTGTTTAACTTATATGCAGAAGACATATAAATGCTGGGTTGGATGAATCACAAGCTGGAATTAAGATTGCCAGGAGAAATATCAGCCAGCTCAGATATGTAGAAGATACCACTCTAATCGCAGAAAGTGATGAGGGTGAAAGAGAAGAGTGCAAAACATGGCTTGAAAGTCAGCATTAAAAAACTAAGATCATGGCATACAATCCGATCACTTCTTCATAAATAAAAGGGGAAGAATTGGAACCAGTAATAAATAAAAGGGGAAGAATTGGAACCAGTATTTTTTGGGGCTCCAAGATCACTGCAGATGGTGAATGCAGCCATGAAATTAAAAGTCGCTTGCTTTTGGGAGGAAAGTTATGGCAAATCTAGACAGCATATTAGAAAGCTGAGACCTTGCCGACAAAGGTCCATATAGTCAAAGCTGTGGTTTCCCCAGTCGTAATGTATGGCTGTGAGAGTTGGACCATAAGGAAGCCTGAGCACTGAAGAACTGATGCCTTTGAATTGTGGTGTTGGAGAAGACTCTTGAGAGTCCCTTGGATGGCAAGGAGATCCAACCAGTCACTCCTACAGGAAATCAATCCTGATTGCTCATTAGGAGAGATACTGAAGCTAAAACTCAAATACTTTGGCTACATAATGCAAAGAAAAGACTCATTGGAAAAGACCATGATGCTGGGAAAGATTGAAGGCCAAAGAAGAAGGGGATGGCAGAGGATGAGAAGTTTGAATAGCATGGTTGATGCAATGGGCATAGGCTTGGGCAGACTCTAGTAGACAGTGGAGGATAGGGAGGTCTGGCATGTTGCAGTCTCTGGGGTCGCAAACAGTAAGACATGACATAGCAACTGAACTATAACAAAATCCTGTTGCTCAAAGGGCTTTATTTTATAACCAACACCTTTAATTTGTGCCCAAAAGCCTACTGAGACCCAGTGCAGCTCAGAGAGTAATGGTGTGACATAAGTGCCTTGAGAGGCACCCACTACTGCCCATGCCATTGCATTCTGGACAAGTTGTGGATTTCCAAGTTTTTATGTATTCATGAGGGGAGGAATAAGGGTGCATTAGCTATCCTTGTCTGTGATATTCTGGATTTTTACCTTTTTAATTTTCAAATATGTAATGTAAATAGTCCTTCTCTGATGGAGCATATGGGCCATCACATTACTCTGAAAATAGTTTTGTGTGATAAATATGTTACCTGACTAGGCAAAATCATAAGCCAGTTAACAGGGATTAACACCAGATAACAAATCAAGCAGAAAGAATACCTTAATCAAGGAACTACCAAGAGGAAATCCACATCCCCACCAATACTGGCAGGCCAAGCTACTATGTATAAAGAGGGAACAAACCCCACACTCATTAGCACCAATGATGTTATTAGTTGGGTGATGAAATGTCTGCAAACACCAAGGATTCCACAGTTCAACCCTAAACTGCATGTATCTCTTCAATTGATAGATATGTGTTTATGCCTGTACTCATTTATTTTTAGATGTTAGTAATCCAGTGCACAATCATTTTACTTCAACAAATAAATATGAGCTTGGAGTTTTATTGCTCCTTTTTATGATTCATACACTTGTAATTATCTACATAGAACGTCTAACAAAAATTGAACCAAAGCTCAAAATCCATTGATCGCGGAATTGTCTTTCGTAATAAATTCCCTAAATGATAATTAAAAAAAAACTTTACTCAGTTCTGAAAAGTTGTTGTTTTCATTTTATTTATTAGTTTATTTTTTTGAAAACTGATAAAACTTTGACTATATCTCTTTCTGATTGTTTCTTGTTAATCTTATTTGTTGTTCTGATTCTTTTTATCTTTCCCAGATCCTGAATTTACTTTGTCTCAGTCTTTACCTTTGGATTTTTTTGTAGTAGCCATCTATTTCTTCTCCTCCTGCTTTTTTACCTTGCAATTCTCCCCATCTTGCTTCTGAAAAGATTAAATGAGGATTCAGTATGATTTAGACCTGGTCTATCTGTTGAAGATCAGCATCTTAAAGTAGTACTTAAACAGTATTGTGTGTTAATTTAGTTATCTGAATTGCCCCACAAAACATAGACATTCATGTAATTCATTGACTATATTTGAGTGCCTGTCTGATGAAAACCTTGTTTCAGAATAATTCTTATGAAGGTTAAATTGGAGGCCTTGAAGTTGTAAGTTGTGAGTTAATTATATGGACAATAAACCGAGAAGGACACACAGAATATTCTTCACATGAATAAGAAGCAGTACATTTCTATTTAAGATAGAACAATTAACATTGATACAATCCTGTTTGATTCTCTTGGCTGGTGACAAATAAATTATCATCTTGGTTCCCTAAAAGGCTCTTCTTTTTTGATAATTAAAATAATAAATTGTTGCTTCAAGACCAACTAGAAGGTTTTAGAACCTGGATTTAAAAGTAAACTGATGATCAGGTTTGGATCATTTAGGAAAGAGTAGATGAAACAAGATAAGGCAAAACATTAAAAAGACCTAAAAGCATGCCTAGTGTCTATCTGCCAAATTTTAGATGCCGAGACAATAATCATCTGATGAATTATGACATACATGATTTTTAAACTTGCAATTACTTAATTAACTATCCCAGTTTTAATCCCTAGGATTAAGATTTTTTAAATACTGTTGTTTTATTATGTTTTCTTTACTGGACTTTTATTATGAACTGCCCTGTGTTATTTGTTTTATGATGTAATGTTTATTTTATAATCAATATACAGTGGAACCTTGGACTGTGAGCAGAATTCATTCAGAGGAAGAGTGCTCTTAATCCAAAATGCTTTTATACCAAAGCAAATTTTCCCATAGAAAACAATGTAAAGTTGGATGATCTGTTCCATGCACCCAAAAATATTCATAAAAAATCATTTCCAGTGGTATTTTATGTAGAAATGATTGTCCCTAATATCTGAAACAATGATTAATACACAGTATAAAGTAAAAATAAATTAACCAGCACTTTAACTTTTGCTAGAAGATTTTGAGGCAGGGGTCCCCAAGGACCCAATCCAAGCTGGGCAGAGAATAACTCTAGTTTAATTTGGGTGATGGTTCTTTATGGAAGAGGATTTCCACCTAGCTTGAAGTTCTCTCCTCTCATGTTTCTGTACAGTTCTTAGGAGGTTCATCTGGTCTTTCCTGGGAGGGATGGCTGCTTTAGGGTAAACTTTCTCTCTATGGTTCTGCTCTGAGGCAGATTCTGGCCATTGGCTGTTGCTCGGCTGGTGCTGACTGGGCAGCCATTGTTGGATTGGAAGGATCTGCTGCCTCCACTGCTTGAGGGCAAAATGGTCTTTTTCCTTTCCGGGGGTCTTTCCTGGGTGGTTTGGAAATGTTTCTTATCATTATAACCTGCCAGCTCATCTTGCAGAACACTCGTTAACCGCGGTACTCAAAATCCAAGGTTTCACTGTATATTGTTTGTTTTAATCTTTGTCAGCTGCTCAGAGTTGCATTTGTGAGATAGGTAGCTCCTGAAATAGTTTTAAATATTTATCTTCCTGCTGTTTGTCTGTCTATCTAAATAATTATCATGCGGTCTAGATTAGTTGGGTGCAGGGCAGGATATAACCTGGAAAAGCATTTTTGAAAATCAAGAACAGTAAAAAAACATTCCAAACCATCAAGCTCTGTGTAAATTATGTCAGGCCCTTATTGGCTTCTCAGTGTGCCTGGTGTGTGCTAACTGAAAAGCAGCAGTACTGATTCTGAACATTGCACAACAGGTCCTAAACTATAGCAGAAATCAGTCTGTGTGTGGCCAGCCCAGGACCATTCCCAGAATATCACCAATAAGGACTCTTCAATTTGCCCCAGATTTCTTGTTAGTGTTGAGTTTTGGTTTCTCTTGGATGCTGGAACAAATATTCTCATAAACTTTTCTGTCAGCCTGCTTTTCTTTGCTGTGTCATTTTGGTGATGCATTTTGTTTCCATTAAGTCCTCAAGCAGCTCTAAGTTGCTGAAAGTCTTCCAAAAGGCAACATAAATGTGCTGTCGACTTGAGCCTTTGAGCCAGTCAATTTGCTGTTCCTGATATGAAACAAACAAAATTAATTTCTGGGTAATGGCATTGATTTTTGAGATGTCTTTGGGCCACAAGGTGGGTCTCTCTCTCTCTCTCTCTCTCTTTTAATAAAATAAAATAAATGGTCATATTTGTTTCAGACAATAACTATGTGCTAGCATTGCAAGTTGTGACAGTACAATAGAACTTCATGTCTTCAGGACAAAAGTTTCTATTTAGCTAACTAATTCAGAAAAAAGTCACCATAACTCATACTGAAAATGGAAAAAGTGACATTCTTGTCTGGCCTCAATAAAAAATTGAGAGGCACGACCTAAGTAATTCAGATCGCTGAGAAGATATTAATCTCTTTCTTATACCTACTCACACTGAAAAAAAAAGTCTTTTTTGTCAGTCTGATTGCTGGGTGCCTTATGTTTGTATTTGATTTATGTCTTGAGAAAGTTGGCCTATTCCCACATACTTTTTCAGAAAAAAAAATCTTTGTTGTATCCACTGCTGTTCCCAGTCCTATTGAATACCAGAATTTATAACCTAACTGTAACAGCCACATCTTTTTCAACTATTGCATAATTATGCTTTTTTAATACTAAACTACTTTCCAGTTACTTGTGATATTAGAAATGAAGAAAAGCAGAAATAAATTTAAGTGGGCCTTGCAGTAAAATTTTGCAATGTGGAAAGTGTTAGATATTAATCATTCTATTCTTTTCCATCAGTTTAATAATTGAAATGTCACATTCATTGATACATCAGACCCTGATTATCCTGTATTGAGTGATCAATTTTAGTTCCTTTCCAGCTCATAAATCAAGCCACATTAGATGCTGTTTTTCAAGAAGCTGTCAACATTTGAGCAGGAGAATATAGCAGCCCTAAATTCCAGATACACCAAGATGGGGTAGACCATGACCAACAATAGCCCTGTTTCTTGAAAGGAGTTTTCATGAGATAGAAGGATAAAAGAAACATGGCTTGGATTCACATTAAACTAAAACCAGTGTAATGTACACTTTCCAGACTAATATGCAAACCAGAACACTGTTATCCTTGGATTTTTCAGAGATAAGTTTTTCAAATATTTTTTTTAAGTGATAAAGAACAGGGGAAGTGGATGTGATGGAATCCTGGCTAGAGTACAAGGAGGAGTAAAGGAGTGGTCTAGCTTGGAGTCACTTCATGAGAGGAAGCAACAGAGGCCTGACTCTTGAATCTTTTATCTGTTTGTTCCCAAGAGAAGGCAGTTAGTCTGGCAAGATTCTTGTAAATAAACAAAGATGCTCCTTATAATAATTCTGGTTCTTTGCGCCTGACAGTGGCATACTCGTAGGTGTATATTATTGAAAAATACTCTTTTTAAAAAGCATATATCCAAGAAAATTTGCATAAGACAGCATATAGATTTCTCTGCCCAAAAAATAAAAACCTTTTGGGGGGAGGGGCAAAGTTGATGTAGAAGTGGAACAGAAGAAATTTGTCTTTGGGAAAAAGAAATCATTCAAAAAGGTAAGATTCTTCCTCTGCCCCATATAAAGTGAGAGCATCTTTGTTAATAATTATAGTATCATATCAGTAGCTACTATTGAGTCACAGTAAGGGAGGACATTTGGTATTGTAATTAAAGTAATGAACTAGAAACCAGAAGACCATGAATTGTAGTCCTCACTTACCACAGAAGCTGGTTTCAGTTCTGTGACCAACTGGTTTTGGTTTTGTGACCAACCTATCATTAAGTCTCTCAGTTCAACTCACTTCACAAGTGGTGGTTATGGAGAGGAAGGAGCAATATATATGCTGTTTTGAGTTATACAAATATAAAGGTGAGAAATGAATCAAATAAATCAACTAATGAAATGATCTTCAGATGGATTAATGAGCAATTCTGCCTCCTTTAAATAAAGCAGTGGTTGTACTTTAAAATGAATAACCATGTTGGGTAAGGATTATGGGGGCTAACTATAATCCAATAACCAGATTCAGTAACCAGATTCAATTACCAGAAGGGAACCAAGTTGGAGACAGCTGACATCATGCATTGCTTTAAATATAACTGATTTCCTTTTGAAGATTTTTAACACTTCAACATATCTATTCTTCTGAGCCACTACCCCACTGTATCCTATTCCTTGAGTAGACTGTTTCATTTGCACTGCTCTCCTCTACCACATATTCTCTCACACACACATGTGCACACACACAGACAATTTCTAAAAGAAGACTGTATTGTCTTCATCTTTTTCCAAAAAGTTATAAAAAGGTTTTTTTTATATATATGAACATTACTTTAACCTGAGCTGTACTTCGTGAAGCAGGTTTTATTGGAGTTTTATTTTCAGAAAGTACAAAATATGGTTAAGTAAAGCCTAGCAGCTACAGAACAAGGTGTTTCTTATCAAAAGGAGAGTTAAAAGAGCAGATACTTGTGCATGGGTGCCTGGGAAGAAAGGCAAAAAGAAGTGATCTTGGATTAGCAGTCTCTTTGACAAAGAAACACCAGGAGAACAGACAAAGAAGAAACACAGAATCAATCCTTTTCTTTCTACTCCCTACTGATCTTTTGTAGTCAGTATATCATAAAGTGTTGAAGAATCAGTGTCATTGGATGAGGCCATCTAACACCCCTTTCTCATTGGCTCATGCAATAGTCCATACATTATCTCAAAGGGTTTGTGTTCTTCTTTGGACAAAGATTTAGTAAGTACTCATGCCAGCACCTCTTCCAATGGGTAATATTTCAATTCAGCGAGTCTCTCTTGAGCATCTTCCACATAATTTTACTTGGAATTTATATGAATTGATCTGAATACTTTTTTGGAGGAATTGAATTTTTCCTTGACCCTATTCAAACAGAACTATTGGTTTTTGTACATCTTACTCTTTAACCAGTTTATTGAGCTGCACAGTCTACTGGCATGTTTGTGCTGCAGATGTATATCTTGCTTTGGTGGGGAAAAAAGCAACTAAATGTGATTAGTTGCTTGCCCAACTGATCACATCACCCTCATGGAGTAACAGTTGGCTGCTTATGGATGCACAATCTTCCCTGCCTTCTGCCCAAGCAACTTCTATGTAATCTACCAGCTTGGGTCTGCTGCTAGTTGGCAATTTGAGATTTAAGTATGTAGTGCACTTTTTAAAATGGCGATTATATGCTGAATATTGTTGTTCAGTCACTCAGTCATGTCTGATTCTTCGCAACCCCATAGACTGCAGTACGCCAGGCCTCCCTATCCTGCACTGCCTCCCAGAGTCTGCCCAATTCTACTCTCATCAAGTCTACAATTCTATTTAACCATCTCATCCCCTTCTCCTTTTGCCTTCAATCTTTTCCAGTATCACAGTCTTTTCCACCTTCACATTAGGTGGCCACAGTATTTAAACTTCAGTTTCAGTATCAATCCTTTCAATGAACAATCAGGGTTGATTTCCTGTAGGATTGACTGGTTTCATCTTCTTGCAGTCCTAGGGACTCTCAAGGGTCTTCTCCAGCACCACAGTTCAATTCTTCATCAATTCTTCAGCACTTAGCCTTCCTTATAGTCCTGTTCTCACAACCATAGATTACTATTGGGAAAACCATAGCCTTGACTATATGGACCTTTGTCGGCAAGGTCTCAGCTTTCTAATATGCTGTCTAGGTTTGCCATAACTTTCCTCCCAAGGAGCAAGTCTCTGTTAAATTCAGGCTGTAGTCACCAACTGTAGCCCAAGAAGGTAAAATCTGCCACTGCTTCCATTTCTTCCCCTTCTACTTGCCAGGAAGTGATGAGAGCAGATGACATGATTTTAGTTTTTTTTAATATTGAGTTTCAAGCCAACTTTTTTTTTTAATATTGAGTTTCAAGCTTCCTCTTTCACTCTCCTCAAGAGGCTCTTTAGTTCCTCTTTACTTTCTGCCATTAGAGTGATATCTAATATCTGCATATCTGAAGTTATTGATATTTCTCCTGGCAGTCTTAATTCCAGCTTGTGATTCACCCATCTGGCATTTTGCATGATGTTTTGAAGTGTTTGAAATAATTAAAAGTATTAAAGAAAATGAATTAGAAGTAAAAAAAAGAAAGAAAAAATCCAATAACTATTGATAGTAATACAAAATTAATTCAATCCTTAAGCTTATCATTAAATGTAGACCATAGAACAACATATTGCTTCATTTTCTCATTAGCACACAAAGATTTTCAAGTATAGATAACAAACTCATATCCTGGATCCATTCCTTAAAGTCAAGAGGATGAGTTTCTTTTCATTTACAGAAAATTATTCTCCTTGCCATGCCACTGGCTCCAGGAAATCAAAGGTCTTAATGACAAGTTCCATGTTATAGGAATATAGTCCTTAACTATAAAATTTCTCCCAAAATTGTATTATACATGCAATTTTTTAAAACCAAAACAAGGCTATAACTGGACACAACCAAATTACATAAATTAAAGACTCTTCAAATGTCTAATAATATCAATACAACAAATGTAATGTCCATACTATTTTTGAGTAGTCTAATAAACACAAGTCAGCAGCCAAGTTTTGCTTACAAGAGGTTGCCCAACTAAGTTTAAAAGAAGCTCTACATTATCTCTTTACTAAATGTATTACTTACTATTACCTACATTTTAAAATAGAGCCTTTGTTATATTAGCTGAAATAGTACTGTTGCCAGCAGGGAGATGGAAGGTAACTGACAAATGTCCATGTGTGCACAAACACTCACACACATATACAGTATACACACAGAGACACAATGTATTGCCCAACTCTTTGTAACCCCATGGACTGCAGCATGCCAGTCCTCCCTGTCCTGCACTACCACCCAGAGTCTGCCCAAATCCATGCCTATCACATCTACAATGCTCTAATCATCTCATTCTCTGCTATCCCTTCTTCTTTTGCCTTCAAGATTTTCCAACATTACACTCTTTTCCAATAAGTCCTCCCTTCACATTATATGACAAAAGTATTGGAGCTTCAGCTTCAGTATCTGTCCTTCCAATGAAACTCAGGGTTGATTTCCTTTAGGACTGGTTTCATCTCTTGCAGTCGAAAGGACTCTCAAGAGTTTTCTCTGGCACCATAATTCAAAGGCATCAATTCTTCAGTGCTCAGCCTTCCTTATGGTCCAACTCTCACAGCCATGCATTACTACTGGGAAAACTATAGCTTTGACTATATGGACCTTTGTTGGCAAGGTGATGTCTCTGCTTTTTAATATGCTCTCTAGAGTTGCCATAGATTTCCTCCTAAAGTGCAGGCATCTTTTAATTTCCTGGCTGCAGTCACCATTTGCACTGATCTTGGAGCCCAAGAAGATAAAATCTGCCACTGCTTTCATTTCTTCCCCTTCTATTTTCCAAGAAGTGATGGGACCGGTTGCCATGATCTTAGTTTTTTTAATGTTGAGTTTCAAGCCAGCTTTTGCACTCTCCTCTTT
>JANHZU010010297.1:96024-106624 GCA_032468055.1 Acrochordus granulatus | reverse complement strand
TAAAAGGGGCTAGGGGAGTTCTGAGAATTGAAGTCTACACATCTTAATGTTGCTGAGCTTGAGAAACATTGTTTGAAGGTATCTTTCCCCAACCTGACCTCTTCCAAATGTGTTTCTGCATTCTATTATTTATTTACTTACTTATCAAGCAAGTTGGAAATAATGGAATGCCATAGTGCAGGATATTTTAGTGAGGTATAACCTATTGGAGTTGACTTCATAGTTGCAACCAGAAGACATTCAAGGGTTTAAACCAGGTGTCTTTGTGGGTCAAGGACCAATTCCATATTCTGTGTGCCACAGGATTACATCTTGAAAAAAGGAACTTTTCATGGAAAAAGTGGAATTTGAAATGAGATAACACTGATTAGAACTTTCTTAGTCCTAAATACTGTGCACAGCTCATCAAATGTTCTTTGTTCTTTGACTGATTGATTGATATTGCTGTCATCTTGCTGAGGTCATTTTATGTGGGGCTTTTCATTGTTCTCCCAGAAAACGCACTTAGACTGAAGGAAGCCCCTGGGGACAATATCTCTGTCTCTAGCCTAGCACACTTTTCCTGATTCTAAGACCTCTTCAACTTTGGTAGCTAGACTTTGTCATCAGTTAGAAACTGTACAGTCTACAGTTATTGCTTATTGTTTTATAAAGTTATTAGATCAAACATGTTAAGGTACTTGGTGTTTAAGGAAGAATGGTGAAATTATTTGTGGTTGTATACAGCAGCTATCAATTACTAATACACAGAAAAGGGAGAATAAAATAGAGGAAACATTTTGGCTTCCATGCTGTGAAGAGATGAAAAGAGAAAAATTCCCTTGATTTTCTAGGTTTATAAGACTACATATTATATTCTGATTTCCATAAGTGTGTTTAATAGTTTTTTATCTAGTTTCCTATAGTTTTGTTTTTAGTAGAGTCTGTTAAAAAACCTGAACTGTTAACATTAAAATTTGGACAAACTTTTATTTTACACTTACTCTTTTTAGAAATGAGTGTAATCACAAATTATTTTGTGTGTATAATCTTTATAAATCAACTGGCAATTTCTGCATTTTTCATTTGCTTTTGAGTTCCCAGTAGTGCAGAATTTAGTGTAAATAAAAATCTAATTTGCAGATTTTAGAATATTGTACAAAGCCACTCAAGCTAGTAAGATGAGTTAAAAAGCAAAACGCAAATGATTCACTTTAATAAAAACATTCTTTATGATCTAAACTAAGAAGTCTCAAAATCTGGAAAGGAATGATATATTCTTTATATTGTTAATAGGTTATATTCATTATATTGTTAATAGGTAGATTGAGAGTAATAGATTTTTTAAAAAAAATGTATTATTTGTATTGTTATTTATGAGTCACATTTTATTTCATTTTATAAAAATACTGATCAATGTGTAAATGAATTAAATATTAAAAAGACAGATGCCATATGATCTTTCTGGAATATTAGAGATGGAGAATTTGTGTGTGGAGAGATAGTATTTATATCAAAACATGATGATGAATTGTTGATAAGTGAAGAAGTAGCAAAAATAATATGTTAGAAAATAAATAAAATTTCATAAGAAGTTGTCCAAAACTTGATTGTCAATCTGAAAGAAAAAAAATCCTTCCAAAAATATTCTAAAGATATGAACATTTCATTGCTGTTGTCTATGGTATAGGACCAAAGCAAGATTTTTAGATGAATGAGATACACCACTTAAATTAGATGAATGATTCACCACCAGCTAAATTGGTTCATCGTAACATACATGAAGCCGTCAGTAATATCATCTCTTCTATGAGTTCCTGTGTAGAGTTCTCTTTAGAATTAATCTCTTGAATGTATTTATACAGACATTTACCTTGGAAACTAAAATTCACATCTGCAATGCAGGTTGTATATATCTTCCTCCAAGGAAATCATACAATTCACTTTTGTTTACTTTCTATATGAGTCTGAAGTATTGGTTTAAATATGTGAAATTATTTGATAGCAGTGATGAGGTACTATAATGCTAGAGTCTTTCAATGGAATCTAAAATTGGTGTCAGTATTTGAATTCATCTCCATCAACAATATTGCATGTACTATCAAAGTTAAAAAAGCTATCTCCTGTGTCTAGCCTCCAAGTCAGAGTGTTCCAGATTAGAATATGTTTTTAGGTTTCAGAATTACTTTATTCTCAATAGTAGACTGATAGCTGCACCAGACCGAGAAAACTGTAAAAGTTTTGATACGGTATGCTCATTTGTAAGATGTTACTCCCACCTCTTGACAAGGATACTGAAGACATTTTCTTACATAAGGTAGAATAGTGAAGGATTGTATTATCATTTCCCAGTCTGTCCTGTTGTCAAAAGTCACTTAATGAATTCCATGTGAATTCTCATTCCTATCCAGTTGGCCATTAAACTAAACTGACTAAAATAGGTCTTAGAAACATCCTTGTAAATAAAGATTTTGCTAAAAATTAGCATATAGCTCTGCAGCAAGCATACACAAGCAAAGACAAGCACATATGTGTGTATGTGTATTTGAATCTATAATTACAGTATTTTGAAGGTTGCAGTCCAAGACTTTCAAGCATTATACATTATTTTATCCTGTTTATTTTAATGAGATTATAAATATTATTTTTTCTGGTTTGGAATTTTCATACATATTTAGACAATTGCTGTTGTTATTTTTGTCAAAGCCTTGATTCTGTATGTTAAAACTATTCTGTTACATCTGTGATTATATGAAACAATGGATGACCCAATTTTCTTTTTTCTTTTTCTTTTTGCCATCTGTTCAGTATATTGCAATTGTTGGGATTAACCAATTTAGAAGCTAGAGGATATTTTTTAAAATGTATTTTTCCTGACTTGGATATAAATTATATCAGATCGATATTTAGATCTCAGATTTAAGGCTGTCCTTGAAGATGGTTAAGCACTCTGTTTTTATTCTTCTTTAAATGACTAACCTGGACTAAGAGATTGGAACAAGTGGTATTTTGCAAACTTAAACCTGTTTCACCTGAACATGTTTAACTAGTTAATAAGAAATATCAAAACAAAAACAAGGCAAAAGACAAAAGTCAAAACCCTAAGTTCAATGAGCATTCTTTCTGTAAAGTTAGTATTTGATGTATAAATTTGTTTTTTGGGGGGATCTGTCTATAACATAAGTTTTAATAACCTAGCTCAAATGCAGATTTCTAATTTTCAATTAACATAGGCATAATTTTGTTTGCTAAAATAAAATAAATGAATGACAAGTCTGAACCTTGAAATGTTCTAGATAGAGCTTTTTAAAAAATTCCAAATTTTTTCAAAAAAAATAATCATGTGGCAACTGTATAGCTCAAGCTTTAAGTATTAACTTTTAACCTTTGACCTTACAGATTTTAACCAATGAAATGTCTCTTTAAACTTTAAAGGAAACAATGATAACGAGCGCCTGGCGATTGCTAGACAGCGAATTCCATATCGGCTTGGTCGAGTAGTTGATGAATGGCTACTCGACAAAGGTAAAAACATTGATTAAAACTTCAAATAAAAAAATAATTTGAACATAACCAAGTAGTGCTTCATTGTAACACCAATAAACATAAAACAATAAATTTTTCAGTAAAACTAAATTAAAACAAATTTTAAACAGTTAAATGTAGAGTAAATATTTGCATACCGTGTATATAATAATTTCTACACATTTAGTGGTACCGCCTGTTTAATAATCATACCCTGTTAACTTAAGGTTAAAGGGACTGTTAAATATAATCCACTAACTCTATGAAGGTATTCATAGCAAATATTAATCAAAACTGATAAATTATTCATAGATTATGTTCATATTCCTTCAGCTAAATTATTAACTAAATATTGATATATGTATATAGTTATGAGATCTTCGTTCCTGAAACAAACAAAAATCATTTTTTAAACTGTAGGTTATCTTAAATAGTGGGCTGTATCATTGCCAAACAAGATGAAGTCCCTTTAACATTTGCTACCTTCTAAGGAAATTTTGGAACAAACACTAATTAAAAGAGAGCTTAAAGTGCATGCTATTATTATGAGCAGAATCCAATATGCAAAAAAGAATATTATGTTTATGAATACTCCTATTGATAATGGGTTTGCACTGGTGAGGATTTCTGTTAAAAATAACAATGTGACATGACTCTTCATTGATATGTGTATCATTCCTTGAAATTGTTTTTACATCAAAAACATTTTTAATTTTTGCTTTTTTCTTTAGTTGATGGGCTTACTGAAAAATAATCAGACATTTCTCTTTCTCTGTTTTTCTTTAGCATTTTGTTTGTTTCCAAAATGCTCAGTATAGAGTATATATCCCATGCCTCCTCCTCATGTGTGTGTATGCCTTTCTTAAAGAAATAATTCAACATTCTTATATGAAGTCTTTTTATTAGAAATATATAAGGAGATAACCTTACTAACATGTTTTAAAAGTAGCTAGTCTTACAGTATCATACCATAAGCAGATACATATTTTATGCTTGAATGTAATTCTTTAAGGTTAACCTTTATTAGGAATCATGATACTTTCCATATTACATACAGCATTACATAGAGAAATGATTGTATGAAGGAAATATGCTTATATTGTGCAGTCCTTGAATACTGCACATTTTGTATGATAGTCTTGACTATCTGTCCCCACAGGTATGTATCATGCCATACTTTAGATAAAGAAAGCTATTTGGAAAAATGTGTGAAATGAAATTGTGGGGAAAAAAGTCAGGGAAGTGACAATATTAACAAATTCTCTGTTGGCCTTATTATCATCTCACTTGCACCCAAACAGAGTTCTGAGAACTAACAGAGCTAGGCAGTTACACATATAAAATTGTTCTGCATTCCATAACACCTCATTAAAAAGCAATGAAATATGAACAAACTTCCTTTCTTTTACTTTATTACTCTCATCCTCCACCCCATAATCTGTTAAAATCATCCTCTTTAAGAGTGTGGTGTTCACAATCAACATTTTTTGCATGTATGTAATATTATTTTCACAGGGCGTCAGCTCACAATCTTCAATAGTCAAGCAACGATAAAAATTGGAGGCAAGGAGCGAGGTCATCCATTTCAGGGTCAGCTTTCTGGACTCTACTACAATGGTTTGAAAGTCCTGAACATGGCTGCCGAGAATGACGCCAACATAGTGATAGAAGGGAATGTGAGACTCGTTGGTGAAGTGCCTTCTTCTATGACAACTGAGTCAACTGCCACTGCAATGCAATCAGAAATGTCCACCTCAGTTATGGAAACCACTACCACTCTGGCAACAAGCACAGCTAGAAGAGGAAAGCCACCTACAAAAGAATCAATTGTTCAGGTTAGTCAACTATTATTTCATTTCTAAAAGTGTTGGCTTTCTTTCTGAATTTTTGGAATATACTTGCCCTTAGAAGGTAAAAAAAAATCTTTATGACGCTTTAAGTTTATAGTCATCAAACTATGAAAGCACCACTGACTTTGTAGAAGGAGAGTCAAGTTGGTATATGGTATGTATGTTTCTGATGTAATGAATTACAGCTCATGAAAACTTGTTTTTTAATATTTATTAGTTCTAAAAGGAACTAATTCCTTTACCAGATTTCATCGGATTTTTGGATCCACTGGCTATAGCAAGTATATTCTCTGAGAGGCCATCATGTTCTAGAAATGCATGTATGCTCATACCCAGAAAATGGTCAGGTTTCCTTTCCTTATATTAGTTTGAAAAGAACAGATAACAACGGGATAAGGGAATTTTTACTTTAAAAACAGCATCTATCCTAAAACTGAAACTTTAGACTAATACATTGTGAACACAATTGAAAAAGTAGAATTTTAACATTTTCAAACTGAGCAAAATGTATTAATTTACCTTGAATACCTTAGAAATAAGAAAATATATTCTACGTGCTCCTTGTTGAACTCAAATATATAGGAACAACTGTGTAAGACATTTCCCTAATATGTCAGATTATGCCTATAATTTAATCCTTAAATTATATAATTATGCCTATAATTTAATCCTTAAATTAAATAATCCATTTAATCCTTAGCTGTCTCCCAAGCTTTCCATTGATTGTATCCTCCTTCCCAGCCTGGATAGTTAATTTCTTGCATATTGTGTGTCCAAATATGCATCTAAAATGAAATGTGGTTTTTTTCACAGAAAGTGTAAGAAGACATAGTAAAATTTCCAAACATGAAGCTAGTGCCACCAAGAGTCTTCGGATTTCGGCGGCACATAAATTTAATAAATAAATAAATAAAATAAGTGAGAGTCTAAATGCAAATATTTGCATTATTTTATCAAACGTATTTGTTTAATTTATATATCGCCCATTTCACTCTGCAAAGTCCTCTGGGTGGCTTATAAATTTGATAAATTAATAATATCCTGTATTTGTCTTGGTGTCAAAATTCTTTTGAAATTTGGATCTAGTTTGAAATGGGCTCAATTTGGTATCATCCCATCTTTTCAGTTCTTGTCATTGTCAATCTAACCTAGTTCCTTTAGGTAACATCCTTATAGAAATGGGATAAGGTGGTGTGAACTGCTGGTAAAATCATATTTGTGTCTTAACACATGTTGAGACAACTCAACCAACCTCACTTTCAAGAGTATATAAAGTGAGGGTAAGAAGCCCTGTCTGAAGGCAGCCAAATTCACTGTAAATCAGGCTTAATGAAGCTTTAACAAATTGAGCATGCTCTAAAATGATCTATTCACCAGAATATATACAAGTGAGAATTTGGAACATAATGTTGCAGTTGAGAACAATTTTACTTGGTCACTTTCAGCGTACTCTATTCCACTTTTCTCCCATAATACTGAACTTTATATGATTATTATGTACACTTAGGTTTTATTGGACCATTTTTGTCAGGGAGATGGATTATTGCTTTACTGTTTCATTCCCTGCCCACTTTCTGAAAATCATGCATTTTCCTCTTCAGTGACAATGATTCCTTCTCACTTTGTATTAATTTCTTAACTGTTTTGAAATAATCCAGAAAAATGGGATAAATCGTTTCTGGATACCAAAAATTCTAGCACCTCACTGTCTTCTAGAGGGCATTTGGATTTATGTAACATAAATACATAATTGTTATGAATTTGTCACTGCAATTTACCATCTATCTATCTATCTATCTATCTATCTATCTATCTATCTATCTATCTATCTATCTATCTATCTATCTATCTGAATAACCAATTACATCACTGTTGCAGCATCCATGTACTGTATCTGAATATTTATGTTATACAATATAAACTGTAGTACTTGAGGGGGGATGGCAACAATCAGTGGTATAACAAAGGTGAGTAGGAAGGTATTTTAAATGCCCAATTCTGAAAATAACTTAAATCTGAACTTTCAAATTTTGTTACTTCAGTGAAGTCTAAAAACAGTGGCTTTTGTGTGAAATAAATTTTGTTCCATTCTATATCATACTTCCTGAAATATAAGCGAGTTAGCTGAAAAACTTTTATAACTTTTTTTGTGATAATTGAACATACACAGTGTAGTGGTGGTTCCCTGAATCTTTAATGTTTCTGTGTAACAAATAGGTTGCTAGTGTTTTACAGCCTTTGTTCTTGTATTTTTCATCGCTGACTGGCATAAAAAGATGGAACTTTTTTTCCTGGTACATACCAATCAGAATTCAGTGGTTGTATCATGTACTTTAAGATGGAGTAGAACTAGTTTGGTGTAGTGTTTAAACATCAGGCTAGAAATCTGTTTGTCTTTTAGGGTGGAGGGAGTCAGAGCTGCCCAGGAGTTCAAAGCCACCATGGATCTGTTTCAGATCACCAAAGATCTAATTCATGTAAGAGACCACACAATTAAATCTGGGTTTTGTTGTGATATGAGGATGAAGGATAAAACATCCTTTGTTGTGGTCAGAAGGTACACAGCTTTCTGTGGGTTTCACTGATGCCACTAACTTCAACAGAGAGAACAGACAAATTTAATCATCTAATAATCATTAATAATCCAAGACATCTAAGGGAACAACTTGGTTTCCAGAGGGTACTTTCTGAGGCTCTAGTAGATAGTTCTGCTGAGTTTTTAATCACCTGCTGCAATAAGGAAGAAATGATTTCCTTGCATAGGTTTGCCCCCAAGCAGCCTCTTCCTACTGATCTTGGGGAACACCTTGAAGATGAAACAGCAAAGAAACCTAAAAACAACACTGATGAAAAATAAATAATGTATATGACTGAAGTCAGGTAAGACCTCATGTTTGAGCTTACACTATGGCAATAAAAGCAAAACATAAGATTTCTCTGTTTTTATTGCATTTACAAAATGACAGTTGCTTGGTATATTTTTATTACTTTTATATTGAACATCATTTGTACAATTGTAGTAACTATCTGTCCATCTGTAGACATCATCTTTTTTGAAAATATATCTGTTTTAAATAAAAAACACATTAAAATAATGTAGTTTAATGCCCCTTGTTATATAAGTGGAAGCTGAATTTCTGATACATAGCTATTATTTATTATTTTAATCTAATTTACAGATGTTGGGTATGTAAACCACTCTTAGTCAATAATTATTGGAGCCTAGATAGATGAGTACTCAGCATATCATTTGTTGCTATTTTTGTTACTGTTGTTATAGTATATCTGCTTTACTGGCAAGAAGTGCTGTTTTAGCTGATAGTGATCCAGGATGGATACTCAGTACAGTTATTCCCAAAGAGAGTGGAGGATGTTCAGCCCCTTGCAGGAAGCAGTTCTTGCCCTGATGAAACTTGCCTTTAAGGATGATTTTACCTTTATAACCTAGTACTGCTCTCTTTCTCTTGCCTATTCTTTCTTTACCATCCCTTTGCTGTCTTACTAGAAAGTGAAAGATGTTGACTTTGGAACATTATGCAGCCTTACAAGGAAAATCTTACCTTTTTCTTCAATGTTCAGTTAATTGACACAATAGAGAAAAGAGGCAGTGGATTATTAATGCTAATGAAATATACTTCTTGATGATATAAGTAAGTACAAGTTTAAGGACAAAGTGAGGTGATAAAAAATAAAGGATCTAATCAATTAGAGATTATTTGGTCTATTTACAGAGTTATTGGATTCAATTAAAGATTACAGTTCTTATTTTAAAGACATCCTTTTGATTATTTATGCAAAAATACACTTCAACATGGAGTTATACTTATTGTACTAAACATGTCTTGGCAGCAGATCTCAAATGTTGTGAATGCAGTTAATCTGGCATGCATTACAAATGATGAAATTCATTTGATGATGAAATGATGCAATTCAAATGATGCAATTCAGATGCTCATACTCACATAGTCACATAGTTTTTATTGACTCAGGCAAACAGCCAAAATGGAATTTCAAGACAATTGCTCCATATGACTGGTTTCTTTCATAGATCAGACTTGTGGAGACTTGCTATATTAACCTGATTGCTTCTGAATCTACCACTGTGATACAGGGCAGTCTACCGTTTGGCATGCACTTGGTCCCAGTTATAATTTGGAACATTTCTAGGTAAGGCTGGAAACATACACAGCTTTAAACTGTGTATGCCAGCTGCAGTCATTACAAGTAAGACATATGTCTATGGGCAAACAGCCTGAGTACAAGATAATTTCCCATACGTCCTATGTTGCAATCCTAGATTGTATCCCAACTCCAAATTGCTTCCAGTATTCTAGTCTTGGACTATATTCCAGCTCCCAACTGCTTCTTGCCTTCCAGTCCCATTTATTTCACTCTTTTCAGTTGTTGTTGAGAAGTCTGCATGCAAAGGGAAAAAGTACTTTTCTGAAATAAATGACAGTAGACTGAAAGATTACTTAGAAACAACTCTTTGTACTAGAAGTTACATTTCTTCCTCCAGGCATAATTTTACCAAATTCAGTGCATCTCCATTCTAACCTAGATGTATTGGATTTTCTTGAAACAGGGTACTTTACTTCTGGTAAGCCTAGTATAGATCTAGTGCCTGTTATAATTTTCACAGACAGAGGAATGTTTTGCAAAGCCCTCCCTAAAATGTCTGCTTTCAATTTGTTGATTGTATAATTACCATATTTTAAAAACAGTGGGGCCTCTCAGTGAATTAGGGTCTCAGTGAATTAGGGCCTTCTGATTTCAGCTATCTGGAAGAGAGGTTGAAAATTTTTTTCTAATTTCTTAAATAAGATTCACTGTTTAATCATGATCAAGTTTATTGACTCTATTAGGCTAAAAAGGAATTTTTGTTAACCAATTTAACCAAATAACTGTGTATTCTAAAGCCAAATACACAGACATATAAATACAAAATATATATACTGTATACGTACATACATATATACATACTGTATACATTTTTGTTGTTGTTCTGTCTCGCAGTCTGTCCGACTCTTCGCGACCCCATGGACTGCATTACGCCAGGCCTCCCTGTCCTGCACTGTCTCCCAGAGTCTTCCCAAGCCCACACCCATCTCACTGGCTATGCAATCTCTCCATCTCATCCTCTGCCGTCCCCTTCTCCTCTTCCCTTCAATCCTTCCCAGCATCACAGTCTTTTCTATTGAGTCCTCCCTGCGCATTATGTGGCCAAAGTACTTGAGCTTCAGCTT
>JANHZU010010297.1:61455-71817 GCA_032468055.1 Acrochordus granulatus | reverse complement strand
CCAGATGCCTGTTTTTTAAACTTTGTTGCGATGCAATTACCCTGGACGAGTGAGAGTCTTCACAGACATGTTTACTTTCATATATTTGTCTGTTATTTATCTGATAACCAACAGTGTTGAGCAGCATTGCTTTTCAAAGAGTTCTAATGTATGAGTAGAGTTACAAAGGTACTAAAAGAAAAAGACTCACATTTTGCCAAATATTTTCCCGCACTCCCTTTAAATAACCAAATATGCTTACTTGTAATGATGATGAGAGTAATTCAAATCCTAATCACTGCTAGTTTTCTTTTAAGAATAACCTTGCTCAATATATTGCTATAGGACAGAGATTGAATACTATGGATATCAAATCATTTCTACCTGGAACCCTAAAATTATATTTTAAAAGTGAATAAAGGACAAGAAGGCCAATATGCTGCAAAATTCGGTGATTTTATGAGATTTTGGGCTTTTAAATTTTATCCCCCTGGAAAAGAAAAGGCCAGTTCATGCTGTTGATATCAAAGAAAAATACTCAGTTCAGCTGTTTAGTTAATTAGCCTAGTATTAATTAGGAATGATTTGCAGGTTCTTACTATAGGAGGTAGTAGGTTAATAGTAGATAGAAATGAGAAAGTGTTCATAAAAGAGAGAAGGGGATAAAGGAATATGAAAGTGATGTAATAATACTAGGTTTGGATAATTTATGCTGAAGAGAATTATAATATTAAATGAAGTAGGATTAAATTGGAAGGAGAAATTAGTGAAAGATTTTGCAGATATTATCATCCGTGCCTATGCCAGTACTGGTTCTATTGCTGAACCTTCTTTGGAGATACCTTCAGACTCTTCTGTCCTTGAAGAGCAACCAGGTTTCTCACAGGAGGTTTGTTGTGTTACTGGTACCTTTGGGAAGACTGGAATTCAGACAAAGTGAATTGTAGTTCACATTATCAAGAGAGCAACAACAAAAGGAATAGCAGCTGAAGCTGAGATAGGGCATGGAAGTTAGGTCCCATTCTTCTGGGAGAGCTAGCATTGCTCAGGTTGGTAAAGCTTATTTCCTGTCACAATCTGATGGCTCTTAGTGGCTTACAGAGTACAGAATATAACTATAGTTAAAACATCCACAGTACAGTTAAAATAAACAGTGACATCATAAAATCCCCCAAAAGTCAGAATACAAAAAAAGAACATAGCTTAAAAAAATGTATTCTTTGTTAAGAGATTGGTTGGTGAAGTTGATAGATTTTACCCAAAAATATAAATTATCTGATTAGAGAAAAGACATTATATACATTTCTTGCTGACTGGAAGCCTCTTACGAACCTTTTATGTAAAAAGGAAACAAAATGAACTTTTGACTTAAGGTTTTTATGATAGGACAGGATAGGTTATTGAAAGAAAAGTATTATGATATAACTTTATAGAGAAGTTCAAACTATGTACTGCTGTGAAGAATATTCTGTAGGAACCCACAACTTTATTGTAAGCCACCAAGAGTTGTTTTTTTATTTCAGCAGCATATAAATCTGATAAATAAATAAAACTTTATACTTTTTTCTTTTCTTTGTACTTTGTACTTTTTCTTTGATTTGTTTATTTTTATTTTTCCTTTCTTACTGTCTATTTCCCTTCTTGTTTAAAAGTTTTTAAATAAAAATTATATTTAAAAAAAGGATATGGTATTTCACTCAGTGTTCATGTTTTTGAAATGCAGAGAGAACCCTCTTGGTTAAGTGAGTTACTGGCAAGCTTTGATATAAGTCAAGCTGGCAAGGAAATTGTTAAAAGAGGTAATGAAATTGAGAAATATCTCCTAAATAATGCAGAGGCAGTCCAAGTATATGTCAGATCTTTTGTCTTCGAAGCTCAATTCTTTTTTGGTTAACAAAAAAGCTAAGTAATAATGAGTGGAACAGTGGATAGTCAAATGGATTGTTAGTTAAGGATTCTCAGATGTTCCCTCTGAAAGCATGAAAGCAAAGAATGGGAGGCTATTTAAACAATACAAAGGATAATATATGTCTGAGAGTGGGTGGATATATATCTGTCTATAAAAAGAGAACATTTTAATGCATTTCAGTTTCTTAAAAGGCATGATAATTAACAGTTATTACTGTATGCAATCCAATATTGAATCCAGAAAATTATCATTTCTTGCAGTCTCTAATTCCCACTGTTATGTAATACAATACGAAATTGCAGGACATTGCAAACATGCCCATATTTAATTATATTAAAGTACTACAACTCTGTGCAGAAAAGCTTCCCTTATTTGTCATAATTTTATTGAACATTAAAGTTAGAAAGGCAAAAACTAATACTAAAAACATAAAAGAGTAAAAAGAAAAAATGGAAAGTACAGAAAAGAACAAAAAAAATAGAAAAGAAAAAATAAGAACATAGTGAAGAAAAAGAAAAGCAAAATTTAAAGAAATTACTTTCCCCTTCCTCACAAGTATAAGCAATTTTAGTAACCTATCACTTTCTTTTAAAATACAACCAATTATTTTTTCTTCCCATATCCCATCTTATATCTATAAACATATCTTTACTTTCTCATTATTCAGTCTTGGTCAGGAAAGTCTTTTAAGATTACCAGAGATAACAAATCTATTCTAATATTGATTAAATAAATCAACCTTATATTCCTTCCTTTTATTTTTAACAATCTTGATCTTTAGTCCCTTCAAATAATATCCAGGAATTTCATTTTTCCCCTTTTTTTCCTGTCCCTTCTCATAAAGCCTTTCAAAGTACCTTGAAAGACTTTAACAGGTCACTTTTGTAAATACAATATAGAAAAATTACCCAGGTCACTCTTTTGGTTTGTTATTTGTATTTTCTTTTAATTATTATGATACAAGTTGATTTCATTTTGTATATTCAGAGTAGCATCTTTTTCCATATCATTCTTGTATCTTGTCATGTTTAAATCCACATTCATATCTAAGCCTTGTCCAGTAAAATGTGTTCCATAATATCTTTTAAATATAGTCTATCTGTAATGACAGACACTCTTAAAATTATCTTCTGGGTCCATTGTTCACAAATATCTTCAGTTTATCCAATGTTGCATTCTGTATTAGTAAATCACATTTCAGTGTTTCTCCTTTAATTGTGATCTTTAATTCCTTCTAGTTCCCTCTATTTTCAGCCTTCTAAGTCCCATCCTATCATGTTTTTTAAGAATTCAAAATAACAGCATTTTCCCCATGGGAAGGATTCTTATAATTAATTTCAAAATCTTTTTTTCAAATCCATCTGGACCTGTAATCCATTTATAACTTTCAAAAATCAACATTCTAATAACTGTTTGAATGTTCTGTTCATTCTAAAACAAGAAATTGCATTGCCTCCTTAAACTTATATTTAAAACTTCTGTCATTAAGGATTCAAGGAAATAACCAATATTATAAAAAACTTGTCAGTCCAAAGTTTCTTAATAGTTGAAAGGCAGTTAAGAATCAATTTTGGAAAATGATTAAGAAATCAGAGTCTGCAGTCATTATATCCATATAGGCTTCATTACATCTGTCAGTTTGATTTAAATCTCTTGACTCCCAGCTACTCAACTCACAACTCTACCACAGAAACCTCAATACCTGCAGTCTACACCTAAGGACCAGCTGTCTGGAGTACAAGTGGGCAAACTCCCAATCTCTCCTGTTTCCAGAGAGATTCTGTTATGTCAAATGGTTTACCTGTGCCTGTTCTGCTTCTTCACATATTTTTTTCTCTAGGTTCTTGAAAATCCACAAAAGATTTGAGACTCTAGGATAGCAAAACTATTAAACAAAAAAGATGGAGTTGGAGGGAAGAAGATGATTAAGAGGAACTTATGCAAGCTGACAGACATTGTGCATATTTGAGTATTTTCTAGCCTTAATGAGAGAACCAAGATCTGCAATCATCTCTTAAATTCCTACTTCAAATACAATGAGGGACATGATTCTGTCCCAATGTAAATCCAAGTTTACTTTCCTTATTGGAAGCACTTAAAAATGTATGCAGTTTTATTTCTGCACACTTGATCCAAAATGCTGAGACTAATTCTCAGGTGAAATGGTTATCCTTCCATTTTACACTTCTCTCATTTGTGATGCAATTCTTGGCCTAAAAGTTCTACAAATAATGCAATTAAGACATGTTAATTTGGGATGTGTAATATAAAAAGAGATATACTTTGATTTAAAATGCATTTGTAAATGAATGCCCTGTAAGAAAAGAAAAATGGATAATTGGGTTGGTAGATAGGTAAACAGATATATTGAAAAAGTGAATATGGAAAGAGAATCACTGTGCTGACAACATTTGTCTTTTCAATTTTCCAATTTTTTCCCCTTGAATCCTTTTCAATTTTCCTTCAGTTGTGGTTTTGTTTTGTTTTTATTTAGCCTATGTTCTTGGTGGAGAAAGAGGAAGTACCTCTTCTGGAAATGTTTACATTGTTCTCCTGTTTTCCAGGCTGTCCTTTCTTTCCCATCACAAAAACCATCTCGTGGGAAGAGTTCTTTCCTAAAGACTTCCCTTGGGATGAATTGAAACTAGACAACCCATGTCCATTGGGTCACCATTTCAGAGATATTTCTATACCTAAACAGAGAAACAGAATGACCAAGGGTGGGCAAAAGAGCAGTGGGAGCAGGAGCAACTTCCTCCAGCTTCCCCATTGAGTTTTTTTCTGGGAATCTGGCAGTGAATATCAGAAATATCCTTTCTCTTCCTTTCCCAGCAGGCAGGTAAGTGGCAGCTGTTGGGTGGTGGAGGGAGCAAGGATTGTGAGACTGGATGGGAAAATGAAAATAATGTAACTGCCGCTGCAGCCAGTAGCATTGAAGCAGCCACAACTTTCCCAAATTTCATTCCCTCAGGAGTCATGGATTCTGAATTTTGGGCACATTCTGTAAGTTAGCCATTTGAGGAACCTTGGTTCAAAAACTGTTGCCCTATGATGCACTGTTTTGCCCAGTTAAAGGTCATGATGAGAGCTTTAGTAGTGTATGGACTGTGGGCTCTAGGAGAAGAGCCTTCTCTGCTGTGGTTCCTGCCCTATGGAACATCTTTCCCCTTGAGCTGAGGGCTGCCCCCTCCCTAATGGCCTTCCAGAAGGGCCTTAAGGCTTGGCTCTGCGAGATGGCCTGGGGCTTCAGGGGGGCTCATTATCATCGTGGAGGTGGCTGATGGATTCCTTGCCATCCTCACCCCCCTTTTTTATGTACAAAATTTAGCCCACCTCTCTAGTTTGCCGGGTTTTTTATTTTTATTTTAATGTTTTTATTTTATTTTTTAAATGTTTTTAATTAGTGTTTTTAGAATTGTTTTTGTGAGCTGCTGAGAGTCTCTGGATTTTGGCTGCATATAAATTAATTAAATAAATATAAATAAATAAATATAGACATAAGAAGCCAGGGAGGTTGCTCATCATGAAGAGGATCAAAGAAGGGATGAAAGAACAAAGAACTAGACTCTTGCCCATCATAAAGCTAATTAAGGGCAAGAACACCATGTTCTACTCATAATAATTTCATCAAAATTCTTTTGCTCCTGACAATCAGTTTTGAAAACCAAATTATCTTCCATCAAGTTGAGTTTAGAACTGACAGGGAGGGAAAAGAGAGTTTTCTGTCTTGCACTGGATGGAAAGGTTGAAAGAATAGACAGATGTGAAACTGACATAATGCCAAACTAGACTGTTCTCATACCACTAGTTCTGCCAACAAGGAAAGAGCAAAATGAAGAGAAGGGGGAAGAAAATATCTAAATTGTCACTGCCCTTGTCCTTCTCCTGATCATTATGAAAAAAACAAAGATCTGATTATGAGGCTCCATTGCCATTTCTAATTTTCTTAATTCCTTTAGTCCCAGCATTAGCCAACAGATACAGAGAAAAACAAGCACCATCAAGGCAGGACCCAAGATTTCTGAATAAAAGGAAAGTCCCACTCCAATTAAATAACCAAAGTAACTGCTATTGTGTTTTAACAAATGTGTACAAGGTAAAATGAATATGAGTAATGTGTCCAATGTATTTGCTTGAAAATGGGGAATATAAAAAGATAATGAAAACTCCACACTTATCTTCCATTCTTTGATGCTAATTCATCATGTTAAATTAGGCTGGATATTGCCACAAGATGTTGTGCATTATTCTTGCAAGTTCAGATAAGTGATATTTTAAAATGTAATCTGTGCTTAGCATTCCATGCAATTTGAAGGCTTGTTCTTTTAAATAAAAACTAACATATTCAAAAGGCGGCACTGAGAAAGCAATTGTGCTGCCTTTGGGCTTAGATGTAAACCTGAGTATGACAAGAAAGAGGAGCTAACTGATTATTAAAGCTATTAATCCGTGAACAATATCTGATTGCTCATAATTTACAGAGCATTCCAGTCATTTTGAAGGTTTTTCTTAGGTTGATTCTAAAGGTACATGCTTCCCCTTTCAGTCATGTCTGAATCTAGGGTCGGTACTCATCTCCATTTCATAGAGAAAGGATGTTTCTGTGGTCATGTGGCCAGCATGACTACACAGAACGCTGTTACCTTCCCAACAGTTAGGAAATACCTATTTATCTCCTTGCATTTTTTTATGCTTTCAAACTGCTAGGTTGGAAGGAGCTGGGGCTAATAATGGGAGCTCACCCTGTTACATGGCACCTGGTCTTGAACTTGGACTACCAACCTTCCAGCTGACAAGCTCAATGTCTTAACTACTTGGCCACTATGCTTCAGATTGACTGTACTATAAGTCAACTTGGGCCAAGAAATCAGGGTTTTATTTTTCATACCTTCCTATTTTTTTCTGCTGGTTTATTTATGTTAATCTGTTGCAGGAGATATAACAAAAAAGCAGACTTCTTTTATCAGCTTCAATCACCTCATCATGACTATGTGCCTTCAGGTTGTTTTGTTTGTCCCAATTCTATTATCTTTGTATCTTGGTCTCTGCCAAAGATCTTCAGTAAAAATGAAAAAAAAGCTCAAACCTCAATATTTTATCTTCAGAAATCAAACAAAATGATATGTTAGATGACTGAAGAAGTAAGTATGATTGAGATTAGAAATTTGGCAAAACATTCTTCCAGAAAGGCTTTCCCAATGTGCCACTTTCCCAATGCGCCTGAGGAGATGCTGAGATTTATTTTTATGAAAAACTTAGTGCTAAAAATTGAAGGGATACATGGAAGCCTGAAGCCATATGTGCACAAATTGAAAAATTCATTCACTTTATACAAATGCAGTTCTTTTGATTTCCCTGAAGAATCATCTACTGTTTTTTGCTTAAGAAGAACTTTCAAATGCACTGTGGATAATTCACTTGATGTACATTTCAGTAGCAGCCATGAAGTGCTACTAATATTTTACTTCAAGGTACTCTGGAATTTGTTTCTGTGCAATTTCTGTTTCTCCTAAATTTAATAGGGAGAAAATCTATCTATGTGGTCACCAAGAGTCAACACCAACTTGATGGCACAAATTCAATCTATCAGAAAATTAACTAATGAAAAACAGAACAGAAGGAATGTCAAAAATGACATGGATGNNNNAAACAAAACAGAAGGAATGTCAAAAATGACATGGATGATATGGTTAAATAAACCACACAAATAAGGAAGCATAATTACTCAATTAATATAAATAGATCTCCGAATCAGATGTGTGGGAGCAGAAATTTTATTCATAATGTGGGATGACCTATAAATGGCATATGGGATGGCATATAAATTTAACAAATAAATAAATAAATAATAACAAACTAACTAACTGACCTGGTTCTGTTCCCAATCTTTTACTTGATAGTGGAGGGATGAAAAATAAGGAAAGAATAGGTATGCTGTTTTCAGAACTGGGGAATAGATTGTTAGACATAATCTGAAATGAGATTAGGTGATCTCTCATCATCTACTGAAATCTAATTCACAGTATTGTTATATAGAGTCTTTATGTCATGAGAAAGCTGTGAAAAAGGAATGAAGCAAATAGGCCAGGCATACTGGCAATTTGTATGTATTTATAATATCAAATAATTGAAATGGAGACAATATATTTTCTTTATTCCTTTTCCTTCTGTAGTCACTACAGCTACAACCAGGGATTCCTTTTATATGTTATAGTGAATGATTGGATCTGGTAAATGTCAGTACTTTCATATGTGACATCGGGATGCCAGGCAAATTGTATGAGCACTCAAATTAAAATAAATATCTTGCACAAGATATTACTACTGTTCACTTCTATATGATTACTGTTTTTCACTTCCAGAGAGGGAGTATGCTAGTAGCCATGGTTTGATGACATATTCCAGAGAAAAAAATATTATTGGATCTTTTCTATGTAGAAAGTGATAGATAGTATCTCTATCTTATCTTTCATTCTTTTGTTCTTTCTTTCTTTCTGTCTGTCTGTCTGTCTGTTTGTCAAATTTCTACCTCACCCATCTCATCTAAGTGACTCTGGGAGGTTTATAAAGAATATCATAAAATAGTATAAAATGTATAAAGCAAGTTGAAAACAGAGTTAAAAGGTTAAAATGTACAAGTTAAAGTAAAAAATCAAAGTTATGAAATTAACAAGGCTAAAAGCTGAACAAAGGAATGCACTTATTTGGATTATTGCTTAAAATCAGGAAAACTTAGACCTGGTACAAATCTGCTTCTCATGTTATATACTTTTACTTGCAGGTTTTTATAAAAAGCATCTAAGCATGCTAGAATTCATTTATTAGTATATCCATGCATTGTTCTTTTTATGTTTTGAATATTCTGAAATGCATTTCATTTACTATTGTGGGCTTTTTTTAGTTCCCATTGAAAAGTGACATGGATCAAAAGATGCTGCCCTTGATGCAGAGAGATTGGAAATATGGTATTTACAGCTTTTTGGGTACCCACAGTTTTTCTAGACAGAACCCTCTGTCCCCAAGCCTCCAAATTAAATATAATAATGCCGAATCAATGAAATTGCCAACATTTCAGGAGTTTTGAAATCTTGTGAGATTTTAGGCAATTTTGAGAGGAGATATGTCCTCTATGTAAGAACATTGCCCATTGCTACATTATAAGGTTGCAGTGATACACATCAACATAATGTGTGACTCCTATCTATCATGCCAACCTTATAATATAGCATGATTAGGCAGCCTGATGTTCTATACACATTTTGGACTAAAACATGTGTGGTCCCTTTACAGGGACTATTGAGAGTTTGAAACATTTACAGGGCATTAAATTCCCTAAGTTCTCAAAACAGCATTTACAATTCAGTGACAAAAATGTGTTGTTTAAGACCATTTTCTGAAATGCATTATATCAATGCTCCCTATAATAGGCCCCTACTTTGTACAGTCCTATTTTTTCAGTTTTTATAATTTGCTATATATGATCATCCAAAAGTCAGTTTTTTTATGTAACCAACATTCTATGAGTCTGGTGCAATTTTCAGTGAGTATGCAGATTTTACTACTAATCAGCAGTACATTTAAATCTCCAGAACAGAAGGATTGCAAATCAGAGACTTTGTGGATTCTATTATTTTCAAAAAGTCTGCTTTTGAAATCCTAGGCACATTAATATTTGGGAATCAAATGTGACAAAGCTTAATACTGTGAGGCAAGCTAAATATTTGGTGACATGCAAATGTCACCCAGATTCATGTTTTTTCTTTAAAATACTTTTCACGTTTAGTTTGTCCCCTTTGCTCTGCCATCTGTTTGGATCTTTTTTTTTCACTTGGCCACCTCAGTAATAGCTGCCAAGAAAAATCAGCCACAAAGGACTTCCCCTGGATTAGCACTTGCCAAGGTGTGTGCATACTGATGTTAGGAATAAGATTCAGCCTGGGTTAGTTGTTATATATTACTACAAGTATTGTTTATAGTAAGATACTGAAATCTAAAATAGATGGAATCTTTTACCTGCCTTCAACATGTATTTTATCCCCCAGGAGTTTGAAATTTTTATTGTAAACTTCCCAGAGTCAGATAGGTGAGATGGGCAGTATGTAAATGTGATAAAAAATGTGTACTGAATACAGTCCAGGCTGGATTTGCATGCACAGTTTTTGCTTGCTTCCTAAAAGAGATTTCTATTTAGATGAGCTCAGGACACTGCACAAAGCTAAAATAACAGAATCTGGAGAATAATTCATGTACAGTGGTGCCTCACAAGATGAGATTAATCCATTCCAGAAGAACACTTTTAGTGCGAAATGCTCTTAAGGCGAAACAAGGTTTCCCATTGAAAACAATAGAAAATTGGACGATCCATTCCACGCCCCCAATAATATTCACCAAAAAATCATTTTCAATGGAATTTTATGTAGAAATTATTGTCCCTAACATCTGAAACAAGTAACAATGATTAACACACAATATAA
>JANHZU010010297.1:37910-52221 GCA_032468055.1 Acrochordus granulatus | reverse complement strand
AGTTTCAAGCCAGCTGTTGCACTCTCCTCTTTCACCCTCATCAAGAGGCTCTTTAGCTCCTCTTCACTTTCTGCCATGAGAGTAGTATCGTCCGCATATCTGAGGTTGTTGATATTTCTCCCGGCATTCTTCCATAAGGCCAAAAATATTTTAAAAATAGGCTATTTTATTTTTCTCTTCTCTCTTCATTAATTTTTATCACAATGATATTAGAAGAAATACTGGTGCCATTTGTATTTGTGACCTTTTCTTTGCATGAACTGTAAAGCAGTAACCTTTACAGCCAGTTGCAAGTACTGTATTGGTTGTGCATTTAAACATGCATTAATAACAGTTTTTCAGATACGGTGAAGAAAAATTGGTTATTTTTTTTAAAACTGGTCAATTTTTTTTCTGTTTCTCATTTTTTGCAAATCTGTCAGGTTGGTTTGATGATTTTGAGGCTTAAAATTAAACAAGATTGCACTATTTGTGTTTATTATATTATCTTGCAAATATAACCTTGTGAATTAAACAGATTCCTCCCTTTCCTAATGTAAATGTATATATTAATTGGGCTATTTAAATGCTAAGCATTTAAAATGTAAGACATTTAAAGCTCAACCCATATTGTTTTAAACTTGGAAAAATAATTTCAAGTTTCAAATGAGTTGCCTTAATCACCCTAAGAATGTCCTGAAATTAAAGCATGTCTGAATAGGCAATTCAAGTTCAACCAGACTCTGAATCTTTCAAATTCAGAACATTTAAGGAATCACTACAATAATCCATGTCAACTTTACAACAACTACTATAAACTTAAGTGAGCTACTTTAGGCCAATATATTTTGAATTTGGAACATAATAGGGATGTGACATCTGAAAAACAGCCTGAGATATTGAAAGAAAACTGGATTTTTTCCAAGATTTTCTTCTGTTCCTCCTCCCCGCAAAAAACTGGGAAGGGAAATAGAATATATAATATTTGTCCCATTTTTTAAATGAAATGAAATGTTTTGAAAATATTGTTTCTTTGATGTTTTTTGTTCAGAATTGCTTCAATTGTTCAAGCGTTAAAACTAATAACAGATAAAAATAATAAAGATAACAAAATCCATGCATGTGTATGATGTATGCCAGTAGCTATGTCAGGAAGAACATCTAGGAATATGTATCAGTCTGTTATGTCTTCCCAGGGAGATCATACAAGTAGGAGTATTGGTTTATATTTAGAGGACTGTATAGTGATATATATATAAATTGTATGTGCTACTGAAAGCATACAAACATGGAAGTTTTCCTTGGTTTCTGAAAATATTTTCCTCAAGAATATTTATGAGGAAAGAGCTATCATTACCCTTTTTATAGAAGACTCAATTGCAGTCTACTAAAAGACTGCAAAACAAGGATGTTGAAAATGGGGGTTTTATCTCCTGACTGTAGAATCCAAATTTGTGCCTATTCCGCAAAAAGCCACATTATGTTCAATGGGGTATCATATAAGTCTACATAAAGAAGTAGTTCTGAGGCATCCTTGATTTGTAAAGTGGAATTTACCATGAGATTATGAGTGCATGGTAACTGGTAGTTCAGAGTGGATGGATTAGTGTATCAGAAAATTATCTTTTAATGTAAAGCTCAAAATGCTGAAAGCATTTAATGGCTATAATTTCAGAATACAGTATTTTTACTCAACACCATATATGTTCATGAGATTTACAGGCACCAGTGGATTTTGGAATAGATAGAAAAAGATTAAAATTTAGATTTAGCTAGTAACACAACTGATAATTCTGTGAAGGTCTTTATTGACAGGGTGATGTTTCTAAAGGTAAAGTTTTCCCCTGCCAGTTGTGGCCAACTCTAGGGGACGGTGCTCATCTCCGTTTCCTAGCCGAAGAGCCAGCATGTCCAAAGATGCTTCCAGAGTCATGTGGCCAGCATGACCATATGCAGAGGCACATGGATTCGGCTGACCCCATTATGTGGTTGCTCTTGGGTCTCGAACTTGAGCTGCTGACCTTCCAGCTGACAAGCCCAATGTCTTAACCGCTCATGCGACCAATGCAAAGCAGTGCACCCTTGATTCCAGTGACAATTTGTTACAGATGCTCCTCATTCAGTGACTGCAATTGCTTTCAGCAAAATGATCACTAAGTGAGATGATCGCTAATGACAGAGACTACAATGATTTTTGGTTACTGCTGCTTCATTCAGATAAAATTCTCTTGTACGCTGTCCTACGCCTGACCCATTTTTGTTTTGTTTTTGCCTCCTCATAGGGCAGAAATTACTTAAACAAGCCATCTCTTCCTGAGCTGCTTTTTTCCACATTCTACCACTTCCCTAAAAAGTACTAATAGGAAGTTAACAAGCTCAGCTCTGTGCCCTTAATTAGTTGACCAGATCTTGATCAGTTTCACACTGAAGATTTTTGTTAAATAAGCACATTGATTGGAGAATGAATTTATTACCATCATATTTGTGAATGGTCATTACTCAAGGCAGTTGCTAAATGAGGACTACCTGTACTTTTTTAGCCTTAACAATGTTGATGCAATATAACCTGAGGAAGAATCATATCATATCTGTGCTTTGCTGATGGCTGAATAATAGCAGATGTGCTTTGTTTCCAAAAAGCCTTCTACCTGATTGTTTGCTCTTTTGGGAAAGAGTTGTTGATATTTTACTTGGGTAGGATGCTGTTACCTGTAAATTAGAGTTTGTTAATACTGCAAATACTATATGTGGCAGAAACCTCATTATCTGTACCTTGTTGATCTAAGTCTTTTGAAGGGCCAACACTATTCATCGGTTATCTGATTAGTTGATTCCCCACTTTTGTGGAACTCCCCAAGGCTACATAGATCCTTCTTTTCTTTCTTTTTGCTGACCTACTTCCATGCAAGAGGCTTGGAAAACATTGCTGAAGCTTCTTCCTTTTGTTCCCTCTCCCCTTTCAGAATAACTTGCCTAGCCTAGTTGGGCATGAATCTTTTAAAACTTTGCAGTTCTCATTAGCGCAGCAGCATCTGTATAATGTACCTCTCTATATTGCTTCATTGTCTTTATAGAATCATTGTTCAGAAAACATTAATTACAGAGTGTAACATGCACATCACAAATGCCATTGATTAGCCCGGGTATTTCACAAAAAGGATAATTATAGTCAGAAGGCTTTTCCGAGGCATCCTGGATCAAGGGCTGTGTGCTAATTGCTCTGTTTAATGAATGTGAGGCGAAACACCGTAAGGGGGATAGATCAAAGCAGGGATCACAGTGAGTGGCTGCATTTCTGTGCCCTCCTTGTCCCTCTCTCCATCACATTTGTTGCAGTTTCCTTTTAAGGAAAAATCTGAGCGAGGGTGACTGTATAATGAAAATATGTACTCCTTAAATCTAACAATAAGAGAGTGAGAGAGAGAGCAGCGTGACTAGAGTGGTGCCCAATGGTGAAACGTGGCGCTTTTCATCTGCAGAAGGAACTGCAGCATCCTTTCCTGCCGAAGCGCCTTGTCCATTGGCTTCTCCATAGCATGTGACCAGCGGAGCTCCTTTGCTGTGTTTCCCCCCGTTCCTCTTCCATCTGTGCGCAGAGCACTGATAGGCCGGGCTGATGCGCAGACAATTTATCATCTTGATCTCCCACTGAGTCAGGGAGCTCTCCTGTCACCAGTATTGATTTCAGAGGATGGACTAAATTTCCTAGGATTTCCATTAAGAATTAAGAAAAAAGCTATAAGCACGCAGGGTAGCCAGGCAGACATGGATATGAGATGGCACTGTGAAACCTCTCAGGTAGCCTTCTTCTCTCATGGCCGATGCAGACCAGAGGCTAAGCACTGCAGCATGCAGGGTTTAAGAGACTGTTAGTCGAAAAGCAAAAAAATAATAATAAAAAAATGAAAAAAAATAAAAAAGGAGAAGGAAAAATCATTTGCACCAATTACTGTTTTTAAACAAAATTGCTTTTATTTAAATTAGAGATTGTCTCCTTGATGATTGCATGCCATTAAAATCAGTTCAAATTTCTGCACGCGATCAGCTTTTCAATTTCAGGATCTTTTTCAGTTCAAGAGAATAGCACTTTAAACCCTGATGCTTTTGATTTTCTTTATCTGCTGCTTTTCTAATCCATTGCTTGTCTGTTTGTGTGTTCATGTGTATGTGCCTTTTAATTCTTGCATGCTTCGAAAAGGGAAAGAGGAAATCAGTGCAAGCATGGGGAACAGACTCTTGCAATAATTGCTTGGTTATTTTTCAGTTAATGACCTAGTAATTATTTTGGTTAAAAAAATGCTTAAATTCTGAGTGTGCATGATTTGGAGCATAGTTCTGTATGTGTGTGTATATATGTGGATTTGTTCTTGTTTCTTTGTGATTGTTTATCGAGGAGTAACTGCATGCATTTAAAAAAAAATAGAAATCTGTACAAAGGAAAAATTGTCTAATATTTAATGGTAAATAATGCAAAATAGCATTTCTAGGAATTGATGATTTATTTCTCAGTGGGGGAATCTGCATGCTATAACAATGTGGCAGTTTTCTGTATTATGGGGGGGAGATTTAACTATTTGTTTAGAATGTGTAAATGGCACTAACAAACCACCAAAGCATTGACTGTTATGTATTGAAGTTATTCTAGAATCATTATTTTTTTTCCTAAAGCCAGGAATCAGTTTGTGTGTGTAAATCATTTTATGCTGAATGTATGTGCATGTTGACCACTACGGAAATATTGTCTTGCTTTTTCACAATATTTTTTATGCCTACAAGGGTGAAAGAGGTTGAATGTTCTATATAGTGTGTGTGTATTAGGAGAATGATGGCAAGCTCATTACACAAGGAGACAAGCATTCGATAACAGATGGGAATGTTAGACAAAAGATAAAGGAGGAAGAAGGAAGGAAATAAAGGATCACCTCCAAGAAAATAAATGGTGGGGGGGTTTCCTACCTCCTCTGTTCTTAAAAGTATAAAGGGTTCATATCTCCTGAAATCCCTAAATAATTATATGTTCGCTAGAAAATGTACCTTGGTAATTTGGGGAAAATGTTAACCCATTGCAATCCAGATGGATTATTATTTAGCTCCTTATTTTAATTTTGAAGAAGAGCTTTCAGATGAGAAGGGAAATTGTACTTTTATTTCATTACTGAAGTTTGTGCAAAGTTTCTCTCTGAAATTGAGAGAATTTATTATTCTCTTTGTGACTTGAGCAAGCTGTATTCTGAAGCATTCTTGGTCTTTAAGAAGTTAATTGTGAGGTTGGTTTTGTGAGGTCAGACATTTTAATTGTGCATAACATGCTGCATAAGCTGCACAGCTCTGTTATCGTGGTGGTGGTGATGATAGTATTATTTTAAAAATAGCATTTTACAAATTTTAAAACAAATCTGTCAGAGGGGTAGAAATGATGATCAGCAGAGATGGATTAGGTTAAATTTTTAGGTTCTCTTGTTCTGGAAAACTTCCACCTGTACTGAGTTTCCACCTGTATATACAGTGCCTAAATATGTTGCCATTTCTTACCTCAGTTTTCTAGCAACCATTCTTCTTGGATCTCTTGGGCATGATAATTTGGCACAGCTAAGAGCTGTGAATAGAAGAGGTGAAGAGGTTAGGTCACCATGGAAACTGAATTGCCTCCACCCCAATTCTCCATCATGGAGAAGATCCTTGCCAGTTAATGCAGAGTTAATTGGCAGGGTGAGAGCATTAAATCCACCTACCTTTGCGAGTGAGATGGCAGTGCAGCAGAAGGCAGGCAGACTGTTTCCAGATTATGCATGCCCTGATGATGAAGACGAAGGTGGACTCCACTTTTGTGAGCTCCAGAGCTAGTGTGTGTGTACAACTGACAGAACCAAGTGACAATGTTTTTCCAGACTCTCCTGCTTGTGTTCATAGACGTCTTATGATTGATTGAACGTTCCCCTAGTGGAGAAAGAAAAATGCCCCCCTAATCGATGGAAAGAGAGCACTGGGAAAGGAATCACTCACTGTTTTTTGTTGTTTTTTTTATGCACTGCAGAGAAATTTTGTTTTTGATTACCCCCCCCTTTCCTCATGAGAAGCTCATTGCAATATTGGTGCATTTTCCCATTTTACTCTCTGATTCTGCATATAAAATGTTTCTCAGAAAACACAAGTGTTATTTTAGATTTTAAAGAATCTCTCTCCTTTTGTTTACTGTAAACATCCAGACATTCTTGCAATTTTAGATTTTAAAGAATCTCTCTCCTTTTTTTTACTGTAAACATCCAGACATTCTTGCAGTTTTGTGGACTGAGTACTAAGCTTTAAATAGTATCATGTCAGGTATTGCTTGCAGTAACAAATGGAGGTGTTGCTTTTTTCCCATTGATTGCATTATCAAGAGGGAACTGAAGGCAAGTTGTTCTTCCTTTTGAGGTTACCTTTAAAACAGTGTATGGAAGCTTCTCCCCAGAAATGTTCAATAAGCTCAGTATCTTTCTGTTACAGGAGCATGGTTATTATTTGGCTTCTCTAGAAACTTTTTGTAGCTTCCCCCAAACTGGTGCTTTCCATGGGTGTTAGGATTCAGACATCCAGATTGTTTAGCTAAAATTATAGCCAGGCTGATTGGGAACTGGGGAATTGCACTCTCTAGATTTCAAGGAGAGAGTTGCAGAGTTCTTCTAAATGTTACCAGCAGATAACTACAGAGTTCTTCTTTTACAGACAGTTTATTGTTGTGATACAGGGTGGACATGACACTGTTTTTAGGCAACTGTGATGCTTTCTTTTTTATATTTAATGTTTCACTGATTTATGCTATTGTCTTCTTTGGGCAAATGGGATATACATGATTTGAACTAAGATGCTTTTTTATTTATTCCTATGCCACATTTTGTTTTTCCCTATTTTCAGATGTACCTTGAGGATAATTTATCCAAAGGCTCAGTGCAGTGTAATATATGAACTGGACCTCTTCAGAATCCAGATGATAGAGAACCAAAACATCTATTACATTAAATTTATATGATACATCTTTTTGAGATTTTGTTTTGTTTTATTTTGCATTGTGTTACTTTAAAAATATCTTTGCCCAGAATCAGAATGAAATTGTAATTTATTCAAAAGAGGGACATGTGTTCCAAAGAGGTACAAATGATCTCAGAAGCTGGAGCCTTTGTTGAGGAAAATTGCAGAAACCAGGGCAAATTTAAGTGGGACTAAATTAAAGAAGCCATCTCCTCTTTTGCCAATCCTGATCTAGATTACCTTCTCCCCAACTGCTATGTTTATAAAATAAAATATACCAAGATGATTCTAAATTAGTATAAAATGATGTCTAGCCCTTGCTATTTACTAGTTCATTTGGAGGGCAGCATGAGATTAAAGATAGCTGTGCATCCAATATAGGATTATACTCTCTGTCTTCAATATTTTCATCATCTCAGTTTTCAAGGTTTTTATTGTCCATAAGATTTATAGACTCCTTTTTCCAGGATTTCAAGGAAGCATACATAACATTCCGGCATTTTCTTCATAACAACAACTTTGTAAAATAGGCTAGACTGAAAGAAAGTCATTTAATAACCAGAAATTTCTTAAATTTTTGTTGCTTAGGTTACATCTGTCCAATCCTAGGTCAGTATCTTAATTTTAATGCCATATTGGCCACCATATATTGCATATTTATTTTGGTTTGATGAAAGAAATCCCTAAAAGTCAGATTACTGACTTTTAGTCACTAAAAGTTTAGTGAGTTAATCACTAAAATAATAATTTAACAAAATCTGATTGCCAGATTTAATATTATAAAAAAGAAAAATAACATTATAAACAATTTGCAATTGACTAGATAAAATATGGAATAAAAAAAACAAAATTTACAGCCCAGGGTGATTGGCATGATCAAGAGTCCTAATTTTGTAGACATTTTTTGCAACAGAGATTTCTAAGGTGTTCAGAGGTAACAAAGTGGTTACAATTCCCACAAATGGCACTTGCAGAATCCCAAATCAAATGAATTTTCTAATAAATATTGCATTCTGGTTCAATGTCCATAAGACTGTTAATAAAATGTTACAAAGATAAGTAACTTTAAGGATGGAAATGTACTTCCTTAAACTTGGAACTTGAAGAACTATGATAAGGGAGCAAAAATGGTTACTGTTTAATGCTGGAAAGATATATATTGGATTACTTATTGTCTGTATTGTTTTATGATTTTGGTATTTGAAGTAATGAATATTATTTTCTATGGATACTATTTTATAATTTGGTTAAAAATTATACTGAATTGTATTTTTGTATATAACAATTTTTTTAATTCCTTTTTGCTTTCAGGATATGTTTTTCTTCTTTTTATTTGTATTTAATTTTTTTTTCTGATATGAAATAGAACATTTTTAAAAATAAATGATTTTACCCCCAAAATTTGTAGAATTGCCAATCTCATAATCTGTCATGGTGTTTCACCTAGGAATACCAAGAATGTATGAGTTTTAGAAATACTCAGATAAGCACTGATAGATTATTATTTGCAATAGATTGTCCCTGAGGAAATGTGGCCTTTGGAGTAAATATTCCTATTCCATATTGTTGGCTGATTTCTTCTACTGAAACCAAATACATTACAGAATAATCTCTGCCCTCAAAATAAAACAAGTCAGAAGTGTATATGCATGCTGTAGCAAGTTACTTCATGCATTAAATCTAGTATAAGAACATATTTCCCAAACTCCTTTTAGTTCTCATACAATATTCCAGCCCATTAATGTTGATGGCATTCTGTACAGCCAAATAGGAAAGGATACAGCATTTTCTTTGTTTTTTTAACAAATGAAATAAGGCCCAATTTAATTAAAAATGTCTTCCAGCTACTGTTCACTACAGAAAAGAAATAGCAATTAGCTAACAGATTTCATAGAAAAAAAATGACCTGACAAGATTGGATTATTTCAAGGAAAACAGATTTCAAATGTATGAGAATTACCAACCTGTTAATTCACCCTCTTTGGAAAGTTAGTTCCTTATTGGCTGCCTTTGCTTGGGTGCTCCACCTTTTCATTCTGCTTGTTTGCTATCCTTTTAATCAGCTCCATCTCAGGAAGTCAACCATCTTTCCTTGTCTAGTTGTTGTTGTTGTTTTGTTTTGCTTTTTTGTTTTTGTATCAATCCTTACTACCTTGGAACCTTCCTTGGGTTCGTACTTTTTTCTCCTATGAATTTAGTCATCAGCATAGAATTCTTTGCCAAATATAATGCCCATGCCAATATTCCAATTTAACGATGATTCCATATCCTAGTGATGAAATGGTTGCAGTCAATATCTCGAATGAGGAAGAGGGTTCTCCTGTTAAATATGAATATCAAATGTTGGAAAATTTATACAGAATAGGAAAAACTGGGATCAAAGGTTTCAAGGAAAAGGACTATGGAAAGATGGGGTCAGTTGGAAAAGTTAGGAACAGTATTGACAGGAAGACTTTAGGCTGCCAGGCCATCCTAAAGCATTTTCTGAATTATAAGGGCCGTTAAAGTGGAAGTGACATACTCTTTATTTGTTCTTTATAAACAAAAGAAAAGTTACAAAAGACTTAGAAAGTAAGGAGCAGCTTGAGCAGGATGAGTCCCTTGGAAAATTAAGAATCATGGGAAACCTTTGAGTGTATCACTACAACTTTGACATCTAAAAATATTCACCATACATAATGTATGAGTAATGGTTCGTAACTGTCAGTAGGAAACTTTAATAAATATGAGATCTGGTATGTGCTGGCCTCATGTTGAGATTGTCCACATACCTTTCAAAGAGTGCAGAATAGAACACTGGCCTCTATGATGGGATAAAATCATGTAGTCAAAACTATGCTTAGTTTTTAGACATAACAAGCTAGTTTATATCGGTTTGGTGAAATAGTTGCCAAGACCAAAAGACTTGAATAACACAATGTTGTTTCAATGCTTTATAGCTAAAGGCGGGATGCAAAAAAAGAAAGGAAGAGCCAGGCAAATCAGTGATTGCAGCTTATCCTCTATAAGGATGAGGCATGAAGCAAAAGTTACATCAGTGCAGACTGTCATAACATGAAAAGTATATGAAAACTCAAAAGTTATTGGCTAAAAAAGCATTCAAATAAACACTGTTACCTGTATATTGGTTGGCTGTCAGAAGCCTGACAGATATTGGCAGCAAAAGGCAGAATTAATTAATGAATTCATTAATTAGGCAATAGCAGTAGTGAATATAGATAATTATAATACAAAGTTCACAGGATTCACCATTGAACTCAAAACATAAATGTAGTTACAGGCAACAATTCTTCCTAAAGAAGGGTCATCAGTTATCTCAAAAGTAAGATAATACAGCTATAAACAGAAAGTTGCACCATGGCTGACCATATTGTAGCATGTTCAGGCAAAAAAATGTTAAGAAAATGAAAAAAGGATTCAGAGAGAAACATTATTATTTAGAGGATGGGATTTATACCTGGATTTAGGGATATAGTCAAACACTTAATCTCAACATGTCTGTTGATACCACCACCAGGATACAACTGAAAATTTAATGGCTACTCTAAAGACTGTACTTTTAGTTCCAAAAATTACTGTCTGTCTGTCCGCCCGTCTGTCCTTCCATCCATCCATCCAAGATTCTCAGCAGCATGATTTCATGATCATTTGCATAATTTCAAACATAATCAAACTGGCATTACTGTAGGAGTTTTTCAAAATATTTTCTAAACTACTATAATAGACAGTTGCAGTGAAAATTATCCTAATGGTCTCAGGACAAATGTAACATACTGCCATTTTTTTTCTTCCATTCACTTGTGTCCAATTATTGGAAACTGCCTGGACAAGTTGCTGCGGTTTTCCTGGCAAGGTTTTTCAGAAATGGTTTGTCTCTTTCTTAGGGCTGAGAGAAAACGACTGGTCCAAGGTCACCCAGTTGTCTTTTTGCCCAAGCTAGGACTCGGACTTACAGTCTCCTGGTTTAAGCCTGATGCCTTAATCACTACACCAGCTGCCCTTATAATTCAGAAAATGCATTAGAATGGTATGTAAAACTAAAGTGCTGCAGCTTGAGAAGAACAGTCTTGGATTTCCAAGGAAGAACCGAGCTAGTCTTACATCCCTGTTGGCTTAGTGTAAAGAAGAACTTGTAGTATAAATTTGTCAAAATCATCATGTCCTATTGTTAAGGACAATCATGTAACAAAAGATTTAGGTGTCTATCACCAGAAGAAGATAAAGTAACCTTACATATGTTATCTCCAGGAGTATCTTTGATATTCTATATATAACATGAACAATGTTTGAAAGGTCTCAGTTCTCCCTGCCAATCTTTAGTGGGGTTGCTGGAGTCTATGAAAGCTTTACTAGGAATGGCAAAGCTATTTTCTTCTGTGTTTGTACTTGAACTTTGGGAAGAGTTAATGGTAGGAATATGGAGTGTGAGGCTCCAAAAAGCCTCCAACTTCCATTCTGTCCCTTAATTTGAGTGGGAAGTAGAAATGGTCATTTTGCCACTGATATTGTATTGCATGCATGATATTAATATCTGGGGGAAAATGGGGTGTTAGTAGAATGTATGTGGACTATCTGCTTTAAATAAAATTTATTTTTTAAAAAAACTCAACTGGTGTAGATTTCCACTCTAGTAACTGAAAATGTATCCAACTATCATTAGTGGTGATCTGTTAGCCATGTAGATGGGCTTTATGTTGTCATGGAAATGCTAGGATGATACTATAAATTCCTAGTAACAACAGAAGTAATTTTGAAAGTAAAAAATTCAGAAATATGTACACATCCCTGAGCTGTGTGGTATAGGGCATTGAAGGTTAATTGCTGAAATTTGGATTTCCTATCCTACAAAAATGCAATCTCCAAACATAAAAGTATAGTAAGAGATGATACAAGATTTAGTAAGGAGCAGCTTTGTAATCTGCCACAGCTTTATGGACCAATTGACCTAAAATAATTCAGCCTATCCAGCTTTAAGCATTTAAAATTCCACAGACATATAATGCAAGTTTCTAATTTGAGCCTGTTGAAGAGATAGTTTACATTTTAAAAATACTGGTGATAATAATGAAATGATTATGGTGATTATGATAATGAATGGTACTTTTATTAGCATTTCTATATGAATGTCATATTACAATCTCTGTGCTTTTCAGCTTTCGGAAAGGTGAGAGAAATGGTATGAAGGATTAATTAATAACCTTTGTTCCTATCATCCTTTATTTGTATGTTGGATTTCTGCTTCATTTTTTAAATTATGATAATAAGTAAGACAGATAAGAATTTTGTTCAATATCTGTTAAAATACATTGATTTTTCAATGGCCAGACTGACTCTTAAGTTTTTGTGTCAGTACAGTACACACATCTAGTTGGTATACATAATAGCCTCTAGATTAAATATCATAGCTTGCCCAGAATAACATATATATGCTTAGGTGTGATTGGTGGTGGTAGTGGTGGTGGTAGTGATGGTAATATCTGTAAGTCCATCTAATGATAAAAAGTAAATGGTAAAGAACATAAATTAACCAATGAAATTAACTGAATAAAAATAGATATGTTGTATTTCTATGAAATTAAGAGAAACAGGATAGATGTAATGAGTGAAGGGGTTCTGATCTTGTGGAATGTTATTGACAAACATATGCAGGGAAATACAGGTGTAGGTCTAAGAATGAAGGGCTAAAATATATTTATGAACTGATGTCATTTGTGGATACATGTGAAATTGGAAATCCATAAATTGATTATATTTGTATGTTACACTTCAGAAAAAGGCATATCCTGCATTGAATTATGAAAAATCAAAGGCATAGGCATAAGCATAGGATGGAAAAAACTATGCTAGGTTATACATGTTAACACAGAACAAGATCTGAATTTTCTTTTGGAAGACAAGAATAAAATGAGCCAATACTATGATGCAGCTGCAGAAAGAAATGCAACCACAGCTACATCTACAGAAGTATAATGTCGAGTTCAAGCAAAATCATCACCCATCCAGAATATGGTATAAAGTGTTGTACACAATATTCTTATATTTTTGAAATGATATTGAAAACTGAGGCATGTCCAGAGAATAGCCTCCAAGACATTAAAGTGTCTGTAAGCAAAAATTAATGAGGAATAATTGGCAGCACTGAATATGTTTAGCCTGGAGAGAAAAAGACTACAGGGAGATAAGATAGCAGTGCTGAAGTATCTGAAGTACTGTCATGTAGAAGGCAAGTGGTGTTCCAAAAAACAGAATAAAAAGTTTTGGTTAGCAAATGGTTCAGCATGAAGATAAAGATCTGTAATGTCCCTTTAATGACTGAATGTATTTATGACTAAATAGTTATGGTGACTGAATTCACTGGGAACACACGCATAGTTGGATTTGTGTATGTATGCCATATTGTTGACTGAGAAGCTAAATTATTTGCAGGAAATGTTGGGTATTTTGATGAATTAGATAGCTGTGTTTAACAGAAAAAGAATTGGATGATTTCAACTTGTGAATAGATGATGAAAAGCTACAGCAAGTAGATGGATATACTGTATATAAATTGTATACCTTGGTAAAATGTTTACTAAGGATGGAAAATTGAGGGGGGCGCATTTTAATATGTATACATGCTAGTAGAAATGGAATGAGTAGTATGTAGTTCATTGTAAGAACTGGACTCGTAGTTGACTAGATACTATTCTGTCACTGATTTTCAGAGATTTGGCAAGTTCTGTTTTGTTTCAAAACTTTTTTTTTAATTAAAAAGCTTCATAGTGAATGTAGAAACATCACTGTTTTTCTCTGGGACTTTTAGTTTAGCCAAGCTTTTGAATTAATCATCCACTTTTCTGGATTCATGAATTTATAATTTATTGAGATTTCCAATCATAAGCTCCTAATGAGGTTTTATTCTATGTTTGTAATGTGCAGCTGGGCAACTGTGTCAGAAAATGTCAGAGAATATGTAATTTCAAAAGGAGTTTACAAATTATCAAAAGAGTGCTTTGAAAGGAGAAAGTACTATTCTCCATAACTTAAAAAAATAACATCACTCATTTAGTCATAAAGATGTATAAAATGGATATAGTGTTTGATCTTGCAGATGCTAATATTTATGGTAGTTGTTTATTTGCATCAACCTTCCAAACTCCTGCACTCCAGATCTGTTGGATTACAGTTTCTGTTATTTCTAGCCAACATGACAAATATGATACAGTATTTGATTCCATTTCCACTTCAATCTGTGAATGAGAAAACAATGCTTGCAAAATACTGTTTGTACTGTATTCCTGAAATAAACAAAAGTAAAGACAAAGGGTGTGGATCAGTGTCTTGG
>JANHZU010010293.1:10631-23927 GCA_032468055.1 Acrochordus granulatus | reverse complement strand
CGGCTATGGAAATTGGGTGAATAAATCAATAAAATCTGACAGGTGGCAGACACAGCACTGCAAGGAAACCCACTCTCTTTGTATGTGTGTGCAAAAGTGCTTTGGTTGCGACTCCACACCCAGCTTCTTGCCAATTTTGATGTCCTCCTCCGCATAGACATGAAATTAAAAATAAAACTGTTAAACAGTTGTAGCTGGGAAAACACCCTCCTAAATACCACACCCCAACTGACTGGAATCAACAGGGTTTGCGGGCAGAAATAAGCCGGAAGGCCAATCATTGGAAAGCAAATTCTCTGATCCTTGCTTAATCTCTGACCCACCACTCAGTAAGAGGAGCAAACGAAGAAGTCATTTTTTCTACCCTCAGATGCAAAGGGGGCTGAAAAGTAATACCAGATTTTGATGTGGGAAACACACAGGAACTCTAGTGTAAGCCCTAAAATAGGAACATGAACATGCATCACAAAACTACTTTCTGGAAATTTCGCCACATGTGTTGTGGCCCTGTCTATTTGGAGGTCCTTCGGGCTCCTCAGAATAAAAGAAGAACGGTTCCTCCCCAGAGTCAAGCCTTCATGGATTGTGAGATCTCAGGATATTTCAAGGTGAAAAATCAAAATCTTGGGACATTTTGAGCAGGAACAGCAACAAGCGTTGAGCAAGACCACCAAAATCTCACAAAATTGGGGGGTGGAAATACTGCTATATATTGTGATTTGGGGCATTTCTAAATGTTATACAGATATAAAAGATGCACACACAATGTATAATAATTCTGCTATTCGCTTTATACTTAAAGAGACATGAAACTCTTGAGAACTGTCTTCCAAAGGAAGCTTTTGCATTAGGTCAAAAAAGTCAGGATGGTGGCTGTCACTCTGTGATTGCAGCCCGGCTCTGTTGCATGTGCATCTGGAAATTCAAGGCTTTGATCACAGGCTTGCGGCCACCGTCTTGACTTTTCTGACCCACCTCAGGAAAATGAGGCGTGCATTGCCTGTGATTGAAACGACTGTTCTCCTGCCTCGGTGGCTGTTTTCCGCTCTTCCCATCGCTTTGCCCGTCCGTTCCCGTCACCACTGATCAGGAACGGGCCATGCCTGCTCCGTGTACCTCCTGCTCTGTGCTCCGCTGATCTGTCTCCCTTTCCCCTTTTTTGCAGGGATTTAGCACCCCCCACCTCGAGGTCCCCGAGAGATCAGCAGCCCCAGGCTTTCCTTTCAGGGGCCGGACAGTGAGCAGCGCCGGAGACTACTCTGGGGTCGGGCTTTCGTGGAAGAGACTCCAGCGGGCTCCCGTGGGCAGTTCCTCGGCTCCTCACCTGTGCAGCTCAAGCTGGTAGTTGATCAGGTCAGCCATGGCCTGAGCATCAGCCGCGGAGCCGGACAGCGCGCAGTAAATCCTGTCGTGCAGGGGTGCCAGCTTGTTGAAGATGCGGTTGACCACTGAATCCCTGCAAAGGGAAAGGGAAGATGCCGAAAGCGGTCGGGGGTGGATGGGGCAGGCCGCGAAGAGGCCCCGTCAATGTGCAGTGTGCTGCTCATACTTCCGTAGCTGGCAGGCCTGGGCTGCAAAGCTTCTCCCCCTCCCTTGCGTCGGCTGCACATGGAGCTCACAGTCCAGCAAGACCACCGCCCTGCGTGGGCCTTTCATTGCTCTCTAATCGTGGGCCGTGCCTCGGACTCCCTCAGCAGGTGCCACTTAGCCTGTCTCGGGAGGGCCTTAGCATAAGCTTTGCTGCCAGAAGCTTCCAGGTGGGGGGGGGTCTGACCTGGATCCCCTCACTCCGAATGCAGCACCTTCCCCCTGCAGCACTGGCTGTGGGGCTGAGATGGAGGGCGTGGCCCAGGGGGCCCCAGGGCCCTCCCTGGCTGAGGGGTCTCTCTTTGGATCTCTCTCTCCCAGCCCAGCCCCTTCCCCACTTGCTCACTCTGGGTCTGGGTCTGGGAGGAAAGTTCACACCTAACTCAACCAGGGAGCAGGGACTAACACCTGGGTACCTCAGTCTTAATTCAACACCTTCATGACTAGGCCACGTTTATCCCAGTTATTACATAGATTGCCTGGAAATATTCTCTGTTCACAAAACAAGAACTCTGAAAACCCAAACCACAAAGTACAGTATGAAATGAGAATACTTTTGGAAACAGAGATGTTTTGGAAACATCTAACAAATGTTAGATCAAAACCACTGTTAGGATCAGGACGGATTAAAATAATGCATTCACACGCAGAGCTTCCAAGTGCCAGTTCTAACTGACCTGGGAAAACCAGAAATGTTGGCCTATTGTTGAGGTAACCACGCAAGGAGCCCAGAACAAGCTTCTTCGGGAAAGCTGGGACGCCATGACCCAAAAGACCCAGACTTCTGCAGAAGGTCTCAAGGTGCCCCTCCTTTCTAGAAGCACACCTTAAGGCAGAATTTCTCAACCTGGGCAACGTTAAGAGGTGTGGACTTTGACTCCCAGAATTCCCCAGCAAGCACATGCTGACTGGGGAATTCTGGGTGTTGGTCCACAGATCTAAAACTTGCCCGGGTTGAGAAACCCTGCCTTAAGATGAATTTATCCCAAGCTAAAATCAGTTTCATCTCATGGTAATTAATACCAAGCCAACTCTGGCTAGTGTTGACAGGATCCAGTTAGTGCTTAGATGGGGGACCATTAGAAAATCCTGGGACAATTTTAATTGGACAGTTGAAAAACACCCTGGAAGAAGATAAGAGCCAAGCACCTATTCCCTGGACAATAACCACCCAGAGGTCCCCATTGGCCTGGAGAAGACTCTCCCTTTCCCTCTGGGTGACAAAGGGGTGTATCAGACCTTTTCTCCCGCTCATCCGGACACACATTCCTTCGGCCCTTACCCTGCAGAAACTCGGGAGTCAGAGCCCAGGATGACCCCGCCATCAAACTCCACGGCCATGATGGTGGTCTGTAGAGGAGAAGGAAACAAGAGGCCTTCTGAGTTATTTGATCTTGCAGTAGGTGCAAAATATACAAGTGGACTGCTAATGGGTGCAAAGTCATGGGATCAGATCTAAGCCTGTATCGAAAGATCATGGAGAAGACAGTTGAAAATGACTTGGTGGCACATTGTCCATCCAAAAATCCCTTGAAAAATCTGTGTGGTTGCCCGCTGGTTCCAGGCACAATGACAGGCACTTCTTTTAAACTTTGAGGGGCTAAACCAGTGATGATGATGATGATGATCTTGTTTCGGCTGCTCCTGTCATAGCGGATCTTCCGTTTCCATCTTCCTCGGTCTTCAGCATCCTCCTCAGTCGCACCAACCTCCCGCATGTCCTCTCTCACAGCATCCGTGCACCTCCTCCTGGGCCCTCCTCTTCTCCTTCTGCCTGGTAGCTCCATCCTCAACAACCTCCTCCCAACATACTCTTCATCCTTCTGCAGCACATGCCCAAGCCATCTGAGTCTCGCTTTTGTCACTTCATCGCCAGGCCCTCCCACCTGTGCTGTCCCTCTAACATGCTCGTTTCTGATCCTGTCCAACTTTGTCACCCCCAGCGAGAATCGCAGCATCTTCAACTCTGCTACCTCTTGTCTTTTGTTCCGGGCCACCATCTCCAGGCCGTGCAGCGCTGCTGGTCTTACCACCGCCTTGTAGATCTTCCTTTTCACTCTTGCGGATACCTTTCTGCCACAGATCACTCCTGACACTCTTCTCCATCCACTCCATCCTGCCTGCACTCCCTTCTTCACTTTGTCGCATTTCCCGTTACTTTGGACAGTTGACCCTAGGCATTTGAAGTCCTCCCTGCCTTTACCACCTCTGCCCCCTGAAACTGCATCTTCCACCGTCCTCTCTCTTGTGTATGCACATGTGCTCTGTCTTGCTCCTACTGACTTTCACTCCCCTTCTCTCCAGTGCGTGCCTCCATTTCTCCAGGTTCATCTCAGTGCGCTCCTTACTCTCACTGCAGATTACAATGTCATCTGCAAACATCATACTCCATGGAGACTCCTGTTTGACCTAGTAGATCATCAACCCTTCCATCACCACTGCAAACAGGAAGGGCTGAGGCCGATCCTTGATGCAAACCCACCTTAACTTTGAACCAGTCTGTCATTCCTACCGCACACCTTACTGCTGTCACACTGTCTTCATACATATCCTGTACCATCCATATTCACATACTTCCACTACTCTAGACTTTAATCCTTTAAGATTATTCCTATGCCATTTCTCTATTTCCATGGTACTACAGCTTGAACCCACCTTCCTGCCCTTCCACTTAGTCCCTTGGACACGCAGTATGTCTACCTTTCTCCACTCCATCATATCATCCAGTTCTCTTCCTTTACCTGTCCGAGACCAACGTTTAAGGTTCCTACTCTCACTTCCACACTTCTGCCCTTTATCCTCTCCTGCTTTTTCCGGTTCTTCGACCAATCCAGTGTGGAAATCTGTTTATTCGCACATTAAGTTGGCACAGGTTTTATGTCGGATGCCTTTCCTGATGCAACCCTCCCCATTTATCCAGGCTTGGGACCGGCATTAGGGCTGCATTGTTTAATCTCAGTGGCTGGGTTGATGATGACGGTAATATATTTATTTATCAATGACCAGCAACATAAAATAAATACAAAGTAAAATAAGTGTGGTATGCTCTAAACATCCTAGTTACAATAATAACTTAATTATTTCCCTAAACACTAAAAGATCTGCAATATTAAAACTATGCACTAAAACATATATCCTCTAAAAGTTATTAAAAATAACTAACAAGCATATCAGTGATAATAAAAGTAATCACTTCTTCAACTGTTTTGCCTTATTATCGGTGCGGCAGCACCAAATTTGGCGACTGCACAAGCGATGGCTGGATTTAAGTCCTGCAGAAGATGGTCCATGGAGGAATTGTCTGATCTGCTAGGAAATCTGTGAGAGAAGCCTGCATATTCATCTAACATTCCCGTAGTATTTGCAGCATAATAACTGACCGTTGCCCTTCGTGCAAAGTGGTCCTCAATTCCTGGCAGTTTTGCAAACTTCAGTGGAGGAAAATGACCTGGACTCACACCCTGATGTTTCTTTCTTTTCCCCAAATCTATCAATTCCACACAGAGTCCTTTATCTGTGTATCTGTCCTGCTAAATCGTAGAAAGGCTCTCCTTGTCCTGTAGTGCAGTGACAGCCTGGAATTTTCTTTGCTCTTTATCACTGTTAAGGTTTGCAGTAAGGCAGCCAAGGGGAGGTATTGAAAACAATAGATTAAAAATACAATAATAAAGATATATTTTTCCGGAGGAGCGCTTTACAGCGGTTGCTGCCTATTTGCCATCTTTGGTCACTGCCCTAACCAGTGTTTCTCAATTTGGCAACTTTTAAGATCGATGGACTTCAACTCCCAGAATTCCCCAGTCAGCGATGCCAGCTGAGGAATTCTGGGAATTAAAGTCCACATATCTTAAAAGTTGCTAAGGTTGAGAAATGCTGATTTAAATATCTAAAACTTGACTACCAAAAGGATCGCCTTTCCTAAGAACCAACAGCTGTTCAGATGTGCAGCACCCTGGGGCCCCTCTTTCCAGCAGTGTGTGGGAATGTAGTGAGGAGGTGGATTTCCAGAAGGAAGGGGGTGCATTCCAGAGAAGTAAGAGGCAACTTAGCCCAGATATTATGTGTGAGAGCAGGAGGGCGAAGATATCTCCTCCCTAATAGTTCACAGAGTAATTGTAGGGCAGATAGCAGAGCCTTCAGTCTGGCAAGATTTTGTCTATAGGCATGAAACAATAAAGAACTCAGCTTGCAAGAATTGTCACATGTCATTCTTGGTTTTGGGCCCGACTGGCAAGGGGGAGAAACCTTCTCCTCCATGGCCCCCCAGCTATGGAGCAACCTTCCTGGGGAGATGCCCTTGCCCCTCATTCAACATTTTGAAAAGCCATCGAAACAGATGTTTCCACCCCAACTTTTAAATACTCTATGATTTCAGTGCCTACTTTAGCATTGCTTTTAATCTGTGCTCTGGTTTAAATGTTGTATTTTTGTTTTCAGAGTTTTGTTAGCTACCTTGAGTCCTTGCCAGAGCAGAAAGGCAGGATATCATTCAGTCAATCCATTGATTGACTGATCCATCAATCCATCGTTCAATTAATCCAAGAAATTAGAGATACTCACCTCTTCTAGGAATAAGCTGAGTCCAAAAAATTGAGGCCACCAGATTATGGAGTTGCCCTGGATAGAAGTTGGAGTTCCACTATGAGAAGCCCCCACTGTGCTATAATATATTTGACTTTGATCAGGGGCATGGGGAGTCAAAAAAGGCAAGATGGCAGCTGGGCATCATAAAGAAGGCAGAGTTTCAGACACAGTCAGTTAAGATCTTGGTTTTTTCTACATCCCTGCTCCAGTTTTCTCTATTTAACCTTTTCAGGCTGAGGATCTCTTTGAGAGATGGGGCTAGGACAGAAATAATCCATGAAAGGATAATCCCTATGTTTAATTTTAATTACAATGTAATGACTTAACTGCAGCTACCACAATGGCTTTCTGACTGTGTTCGCACTTATCTAATTCAGTTGATTGACTGAATGATTACGTACCATCCAATTGTCATCAACTCTTAGCAGCTACATCGATTTTCTCCATGATGATGGATCCCTGCCTTCTCCCTTAGCTCTTCCAAGGGTGAGTTAGCAGCACGTTTCCTCAGCTAACCCAAAGGGTTGCATTTGCAGAATTCACTTAGCCTCAAACCAAAAACCACTTCATCAAAGCTTCAAGTGTCATGCGCATCCAATTGCTGGAATTTCTTTGACAACTGAGTCAGTGTTTTGTGTGACCATTGAACCCTCAAAGTTCACCTTGTCTTCCATCTGAAGAGTTAAAATTAGGGGGGCACATTTGAGCCTTTTGGGGGCCATATTTGGACAGGAAGTCATTTGTCCCTCCTGTTGTCTCGGTTCCTTTTCATCCAGGTCCCCTAGAAATCCATGTCATCAGGACTGTCCCCAGGATGTGGTCAAAAAATCAGGATGGCAGCCACAGTGGTGTGATGGGAGCTCAATCCAAAATGGGCAGTGTTTCAGTTGCACCACTGTGGCTATTTTATTGACTGTTTTTCACTGTTCATTTGTTAAACTTATTCACCACCCATCTCACTACAAGCGACTCAAGAGTGGCTTATAATAAAAATACTAATTCCATCATACCAAATCAATAGGATAAAAGGAATAAAAGTTAAAAGATGACAAGAGGCTAAAACAGAGATGGAGTTTTCAGTCCAGCAGCCACTTCCCAGGTGACACGTGGTTGTTCAGTCCCAGGCCAGCCCTCAAAGCCACATCTGTAGGCCTTTACAGAAGGTCAAAACACTGTCTGTGTAGTATAATTATACTCCACAGATACCTACTGACAAAAGAAGAGATGAGAAAGGGAGAAGCACAGAGCAGAAGTTTAGGAAGGAGGCTGGGGTAAACAAGCAGCCATAGCATCCCCTTTTCACGCTCAGCTTGAGCTTGAAAACAAAGCCAAGCCAAAATCCAGAGTCTTGATGGGGAATCTCAGTGTTTCTGGCAAAACTGTTGCTCCTGCCCTGCTACCGGATTGGACCTGGAACACCAAGAACCGAACCCGATTCATTTCTCCTGCCAAGCAGGGGAATCTGAGCCAAGGCCAGCCGGCAGCACTTCCACAAAAAGTCTCTCAGTGCCTGTTGCAGCTTTGCACAAAAGTTTTACTGTGTGCACAGATGGGTGTGCCTTCCCTATCCCAGGCTGGTGGAAGGTCCAAGGATCAGCTTTAACAGCAACTTTCTAGCTGGATTTCCCCCTCCCTACCCATCCACCCTCTGAAACATTTTGCAGAGCAAAAACCAAACGACACTTCCAGGCCAGATTATGATAGCCATGGCAGACCATTTGGGTGAGAGGAAAATTATTTTCATTTCTTGGTGATGTTTCCTCCCGCTGCCCCTTCCTCCCCCTCTGTTTTCCAGACTTTCATGGAAGGGGAACCACGAAAAGCTTCATGCTGAGCCAGAAGCAGGAGAGGACCACAAAGAAATCTAAGCTAGCTCTTGCCCACCTAGATTCTGGGGTCCCACAGGGAAATGATTTCTGCCCCCTCCCCACTGGGTCTCTTCTAGCGAGGAGTCTCATCAAATATTGGGAGCCCTCTCACTATCCAGAGGATCTCATGGCAAATTTCAGAATTGGTTTATTTGCGTAATTTACAGTTACCTATTCAAAGCACCTGTATGTTTAGATCAGTGTTTCTCAATCTGGCTGTTCTCCCTGGATGGGCAGATTCAGTTTAGCCCAGGCGGTGCTGGACATAACTGAGTGCGGCACTTCAGTGAGTGAGACTTGCTCCTTGAAGTCAGAAGGGCCTCCAGGGGTGGAACCCCACTCCACATGTGAACTGTTCATCTCCCAGCCCATTTTCCTCTATAAATCAGGTGTAAAAAGTAAATGGAGTCTCCTGGCGACTTCATGGACACATCTGTCCACTTTTCTAGGCAAGAGAATGGAAGTCGCTTGACTTTTTTCAACACCTCGGTCCAGCCCTGGGATTCCCTGGTGGTCTCCAGTCCGAATGGTGCAAACCAGCTTAGATTTTCTGAAGATGCCAAGATCACCAAGGTGCTGCTGTAACAGTCGAGCAAAAATGGGGGTAACCGTGGCTCTGAGGGAATTGCGGTGGCCCAGGTTTGCTCTCAGCCGGATTCTGCCTTGCAAGTAGAAACAAAGCCCCTCAGCTCTCCTGATTCCAAACGTCTCTTCCTTGCTTGGCTGGCGAACTTTGTTGACCTCCTTCCTCTCCAGCGCCCCACCCTCCCTTCTCCTCCGCTCCCGTGCAAAGTTGAAGGGGGCCCTTGAGTTGACCGCCCCGGCTCCGTGCACGGCCACTCACCCCGGTGCTGATCTTGGTCACCCCGCGATGGTCCATGGCGGGCCCTTCCCAGAAGTGCCTCCGCGGGTTCCCGGGCCGAGAACGAAAGTGATAGCGAGGACTCTCCGGGCGCAGCGCCTCCCGCGGACAGCAGGGGGCGCCCCGAACTGTCACTCTGTCCGGAAGGGCCGCCGCGACGGCGGGCGCAGAGCGGGACTGGGGCTTCAGCCGCCGTCATCCCCGCCCGCGGAGCGGGGAAGGGAAGGGAAGGGCAGGGCGCGTCGCTCCGCTCCGCTCCGGCTCAGGCATCGCTTCCCCACGCGGCTTGCCCCGCGCCGCCTTGGCTGGGAGCCCGCATCCGGGCGCGGGGCCAGAGTTTGATTCGGGGCTGCCCTGGAGCTAGTTCGCTGCCAAGACCGGGCCCTTAAGGGCATCGAGGGAGCAGGGGCCAAGGAGCGTTTTGCCACGGCGGGCGCGGTTTCCGACTATTAGGCACCCCCTTTGATGCTGCGACCGGAGGATCGGCATCGCCGCCGCGTCGGGCGTGCAACGTCTGAGCGGCGCTGCCACGAGTGCGAGCCAGCCGAAGCTTCTCCGTTGCAGAGAAACGGCGCGTGACGTATCGGCCGCGTTCGCACGACCCATTTACCGGATTAGCGAATCGGCGCTTTGTTAAAGCGAGGACAGGGAACGAACCGCCACATGACACTGGAGCTTTACTTCGTTTGTGCGAAATGCAACGGCGGAGTTAAATGACCTTGATCGAGCCTGTTGTGTGAATCCGACAGTGATCTGATTTTTGCCCCAGCTGCAGAGGCTCATTCAGCGTTTGGTCTCCTCCTTAAGGCTGAGTCAAAACTTAAACTGAAACAACGCCCGGCGCCCTCGGGTTGCGGCGTTCCCAGATGCCTCCGACGCTGCGCTGGCCGAGGAGGGGCGGACCCAGCAAGGAAACGGCCAGCGGTCTCGCCATTACCGCATTTCTCAAAGATTTTCATTAATTCAAGTGATGCTAAGTAGTAAAAATTGCAAAAATTTGCAAAGTTCCTTAAAAAGGCAACTGGACATCAAATTACAAGATGTTATTGGAGATGTTTTGCCTTTTGTCCCGGAATCATCAACATCTCTGTTTATTTTGCTAGATGAAAACGCTGTTGTCTCCTCCATCCTTTCCCCGAAAGCCTCTCCCTTTTGTGAGAAACTTAACACCCTGTTTAAACCGCTGTGTGTAACCTTGCTATGGGTTCTCATCTTCCCCCACCCCTTTTTAGAAATGTACATATTTCTTGACCATTCTTTTTCATTTTTAGATGGATTGAAAAAGCCTCCCAGCTAGAAGGCGAAACGTCTCCAATAACATCTGGTAATTAATGTCCAGTTGCCTTCTTAAGGAGCTTTGCAAATTTCTGCAATGTTTACTACTTGGCGACGTTAAGATGCGCGCACTCCAACTCCCAGAGTTTCCTCGCCAGCCATGCGGGGGGGTGCGCCGCGCGGCCACCCCTCCCCCAGTCCCCGCCTCCCGGGCGCGTTCCCGCGGCGCTCCCGCGGCTGGCGGCGTTGCGCTTGGCGGCGCTCGCCGGCCGAACAGCCGCCTGCGCGGGCGAGCTCCGCCCGCGTCATATCTCGGGCCTCTTTCACTTTCGGCTTCCGAGAAAGGCGCGGCTTCCGCGAAGCGCCGCGGCGGTTGCGGGGGCGGCGCGGGCCGCGCCGAAGGAGGAGGAGCCCGGGTCCACGGCGGAGGCTCAGGCAGAGCGCCGAGGCACAGCGAGGGGTGAGAGGCGCCACCCGCGACCTCCGTCCGCTGCGACCGCCGTCCAGGGGGGAAGCGCGTAGGTCGGCGCCCGCGAAGCGGCCGGCCTCCGACCGCTCCGCTCCGCCGCTCCCCATCCTCCTTCCGCGGGCTCTTGCCGCCGGCGAGATGGCGTCGGGCTGGGCGCCCTGGGCCGACCTGGGCGCGCTGCTGGACGGCCTGGCCCTCCACCTGGCCTGGAGGTGGGCGCCCGCGCCCCGCGGGACCCCTCTGGGCCTCCTCTGGGCCGTCGCGGCGGGGCGCTACGCGTCGCTCGCCCTCGCGACCGCCGCCCTGGCCCGCCGCGGGGGCCGCCGGCTCCCCGGGCCGCTGCTGCGGGGCGCCCTGGTCCTGCCCTTGCAGACGCCCGCGTACGTCAGCCTGCAGTACCTCTGCCGGCCCGGGCGGGGCGCCCCGGAGCTGGCCCACGTCTGGGGCCGCGGCGACGTCCTCGCCCTCAACTGCCTGGCGGCGGGGGCCGCGGGGCTGCTGTGGCATCGCCTCCTCCCGGCGGGCGCCAGGCCGGAGAAGGCGCGCTCGGCCTCCCTCGGGCGCCTCGTGTCTGAAATGCGGCCGGAGGCGCTGCGGTTCGTGGCCGTCGCCGTGCTGATGGTGGTCTCGTGCGCGGGTAAGTTGCCTTACGCCCGTTGGTTTAAGTCTGAACCGGACTGAGAAGAGTGACTTCGCACCATTTAACAGCCACGTGATTCATTGGATAACTGCGGTGATTCACTTAACAACTATGGCAAAAGAGCTTGTAAAGTCAGGCGAGCCTCGCTTAACAACAGCCTCGCTTAACAACAGCCTCGCTTAGAAATGGAAATTCTGGTCGCATTTGTGGTCGTAATCGAGGACAATCCTAGCTGTATTAAGGATTTGTTGCAGGGGGTCAAAAAAGTCAAAGTGGTGGTCATGGAGATATGATCAGAGTTCACCCTAATGGCCACTCTGGCTCAGGACCGACATTCCCGGGCCAGTTGTAGTCGCAAGTCAAGGTCTGCTATTCAGTTCCTCTCGCAGACACCTCTGCCTGGGGCCTTCCAAGCATCTGGCGGCTCTCGTCCCCATTATCCCCAGCCTCTGTTTGTTGGTCGTGTGCAGGGCTTGAATTCGAAGCTCAGTGCAGGCAGCCGGGGAGTTTCAGCTGCAGCGCATTTTGCGAGCGCGTTGGGGCTCAGAAGCGGCTCTCCCGTCACACAGAATGACGGCAGAAGGAACAGAAGGCGGGTCTGCTCCTCTGAAGCTGCGGAGCGCAGGTCGAGATGCCCTGTCCAAGGATCGGATGGTGACCGTTTTCGAAGGACGTTTCGCAGACGTCCCTGCACATCCACACGTGCAGACGTGTGCAGGCGTTTTAGGGGTGTCTTTCTCCGAGTTCAGTTGGAGGGATGGTGCTGAGGTGTGGCGAAATGGGAGCTGCTGGCACAGCGCAGAAAGCGCTCACGTTCTTCCGTGAGAAGAACATGCGCCTTCCGCTGTTTCTGACCTCGTCCTGGGCAAGGACGGACCCGGAAGAGGGCTGGCGGGATCTTTGCTTGCACCGACGGGCCTTGCCGCAGCCGAGAGTGTCCGCGTCGCAGTAGTCAAAGCAGGGCTCGCGCGTAGGAGTTCATGAGGAGGAAGGAGGAGGCTGTCGTCAGGCAAAAGACGGTTCCTCCACGTGAATCCGCCTCTTCGCGGTGCCCTTTGACCAGCTGCCCTCGCAGCATCCTGCGGGGAGAAGCTCATTCTTCAGCCGCTGCCGTCGTCAAGACCCCAACCAGCTTGCCACAACTCCTGAAAATGCAATGAAAATGATCCTTTAAATCAGAATCAATGACAGCATAATTAAACGATCGCTGCGTTTTGGGCTTCACAGGGTAATTGGAGAGCATGCAAAGTAACGTTGAGTGTTTTTCTTCTATGTTCCTCTTCAGTTTTAATTTTTCCGTACTCCCCAGAAGCATTAAAACTGAAGAGGAACAGAGAAGAAAAATTATTTGTTAATAATTAATTGCTTGTTAATTCAAAAATGACAGATGTCCTCCATATTCTAATTTCTCCAGCTTTTCCTTCGTCACGTTACTTCTGAAGGGTCTGTACCGGGTTGGAATATGATTTTGGATGTGTGGGGCCTCTTCAGTTTTTTGACTGTCTTTCGAAGCAACGTTTGTAAACATCAGTAGGAAAAATGGTATTTCTACTGGGATTTATTCTGCTTTTGTGGGGAAAAAGAAAGGAAATATAATCTGAGTTTGAGCAAAACGAACTAATAAAAATAGCAGGGAAATTTTCAAGGTATCCATGACAAGCTGGCAGGAAGGTATGCTTTATAATGAGGCGATGCACATTTTAAAAAGGTTTTCAAAAAGGCTTTGGACTCTTAACGTGGGGAAGCCCTGCACCGTTTCGTTATCAATTAAAGCAACTTGTCGCTTTTGACCCTGCCACTACCCAATCTTGAAAACCATATTGCAGTTGCCTTAAGCACTCCACACAATTCATTCCTTGGTCTTTGCTTCATACAGTGGTGCCTCATAAGACGAGACTAATCCATGCCAGAAGAATGCTCTCAGCGTGAAATGCTCGTAAAGTGAAATGATGTTTTCCATTGAAAACAATAGAAAATCGGACAATCTGTTCCACACCCCCAAAAATATTCA
>JANHZU010010293.1:0-10531 GCA_032468055.1 Acrochordus granulatus | reverse complement strand
CTGGAGATTGAATCGGGAGTCTCCGGAGTTCTCTCTCTTGAATGCCTTTCATTTAATTTACGCTGTTTACGCAGCGATAGAGGAGAGCTCCGTTGGGAGATTTCCCATGTGAGCTGATTGCGCGGTGCTTATTGCGATCAGGAATGTAGGCAGAACACACGCACATGTAAACTGCACGAGAGGAGAATTGGCAGAACGCGTGCGTGCTGCTGCCTGTATGGGAATGGAGTAAACTGCGCGAGAGGAGAGTTGGCAGAACGCGTGCGCTTGCTGCGTTAGCAGAACTTTCGCACAGGGTTGCTGTCTGCAACAATGAAGTAAAGCACGAGGTAAGAGTCCGCAGAACTCTTGCGCGGAGTTGCCTGAACGGGAAATACAGAGCGTGCTTCCTGATGATGTGCAAGGTTTGGCACAAAGTTTCCTCATCTCGTGAGTCGCAGCTCGTCTAGCGGAATATTCTTTGATTAAATTTCTTGCTCGTCCTGCGAGTTACTCATCTTGTCAGGTACCACTGTATCTTGTTCAATAAAGAATAGCTTATACCAACTTGCTTTCTATTTTCCAGGTGATTTTGAAGATGATTTCTTAGGAGATGACAGCATCGTCTCAAGGACTGAGTTTCCTGAGAGTTGGTTGTGGCAAACAGAGCAACTGACCGAACGTCCTAATAGTCAAGGGTAATGGAGTATTAGCACACAGAATTCACATAGGAATGGGTTTATTTTTTACCTCTCCTAGAAGGGAAAATCTTTTGCTCATTTTAAAGCAGCAATTTATCAATCTATTTTTTATTATAATCAAGGACCAGAATTCCATTTTAAAAGGCAGAAATTGAAACTTACAACATCAAAAAATAGACAACAGTAGCTAAATAATTAATATGATTACAAAAAATAAAACAATATTTTGCCACTTTCAAAGAAAAGAATCATTTTAGTCTGTTGTAATGAAACTGAATCATTATAACTGTCCATGAAATACATCTGATGGGGAGTTCCCGACCCACCAGAATCAGCAGAGGAGTCCTTCTCCGGTTCCCGTCAGCTAAGGACTTTCGGCTGGTGGGGTCTAGGAGAAGAGCCTTCTCTGCTGTGGCTCCTGCCCTATGGAACATCTTGCTTCTCGAGCTGAGGGCTGCCCCCTCCCTGATGGCCTTCCAGAAGGGCCTTAAGACCTGGCTCTGCGAGATGGCCTGGGGCTCCAGGGGGGCTCATTATCATCGTGGAGGTGGCTGTTGGATTCCTAGCCATCCTCACCCCCCCTTTTTATATACGAAATCTTTTTAGCCCACCTTGCTGGTCTGCCGGGTTTTTTATTTTATTTTAATGTGTTTATTTTTAAATGTTTTTAATGAATTGTTTTTAGTGTTGTCAGCCAAGAGTCTCCAGATTTCGGCGGCATACAAATAAATAAATAAATAAATAAATGTGACCCAGAAATTTAGTTAATAAGGGGGGGAAAGGGGTGGAAGCGAAGAGCTAAGAGAGCTGCGGATGGGATTGTGACCCCCGCTTTCTGATTCCGGTCAGCGCCGCAACAGAGTTTCTCTGCGACTACCTGTACAACACTGCCATGAACCGCTTCCACACCCGCTTCCAGGGCTCCGTCTTCAGGTCGGTCCTGCGCCAAGAGATCGGCTTCTTCAGCGCGAACCGGACAGGTAACGGATCCTGCCGTTGAATCACTGCTGCTTCACTTAGGAGCCTTCCAGGAAGGATCCGGTCCCCCAAGGCCGCAAACGAAAATACAGGAACAAAAATGCTATAACGTGTAATATTGTAGTAAATAACTATATATTATCATACAATCGAGCAGTCTAGCTCTGATTTAGAACCGTGGCATTAAAAACCTTTTAAAGGCAGTTGGAAAGAAAAGGATTCTGTACTTGCAGCTGCTTTGAAGAATATCAAAGCCACCGTTTTGAATCTTTTTTTCTTTTCTGTTTTTTCAACTTTTTTTCCCTTGCCCTTTTTGCTTTCTCTTTGCTTGCTTTCTTTTTCTCTTTTCTCCTTTACTTTTTATTAGTTTGTCTTAGTTTTTTTATCTTCTTTCTAAAAGTTTTAATAAAAATTATAAATGAATAAAGGATATTAGCTGTTATATAGATCTTGCTTGAAGGAGAAGAGGGTTAGGGAAAATTAATCCTACTCTGATTGTAGAGAGTACTGTATAGGTTTCAAACTACGCCCATCATCTGACCAATTAAACTCCAAGCATTTGCTATAGAAAGAAAAAAGGAGAGAGAGAGAGAAGGAGGGAGGGAGAAAGGAAGGAAAGGATTTCAGAGGAGGGGGTTGCAGTAGATTCAGGAACCCACGCTGGCTGAGGAATTCCTGGAGCTGAAGTCTGCATACCGTAAACCTGCTGAGATCGAGAAACTGCTGAAAGTGAACTGGGGATTCTTAGGACTCTCAAAACGCAAATTTTATCCTCTTCACTGAGAAGCTGAGGGGTGAAATTCAGAGGGGTGGGGAGTTGGGATTTCAACAACAAGATGTTATCAAGCTTCAAGGAGCTTAATAAACGGATTTCATTTGATCAGGCCGAGGGATGCAGCTTTTTCAAGTTTGAAATGGTTGTTTTGGGTTGGAGGTTGGTGGTTCCAGTCATTTTAGAAGCTTGTTGAGCTCTGAAAGTGGGTGAGACCACAAATAAGATCCCAATCAAGATTAACGCTAACTAAACTTAGCACGTTGTATGAACGTGTCTGCAAGATCTTTCATTGACTTGTCAAGTGCAGAGGCATCCCAGGGATCTGATGCTTTTGTCAAAATGATGCTATGAGTGTTGCACAATGGCCTTGCAAGTTCCTTTCTTTTATATGCGTGTGTGGCATCACGACACATGTACAAAAGGGGAGGAGCTTGCATCATAATGGCACAACCTCATTTCTCTCCCCTTGATTCCCCCTGTGGGCACCTCCATTTGTGTGTGTTGTACAAGTCCAGCCAGGCAGAGAACACAAGGTTGGGAACACTGCTTTCAGTACTGAGGGCCAATGAACCACTCCGTATGCAAGGTTGGTCTAGGAGATGGAGCAATCAGTCCCCTTGTTCTCCCATTCTACAGATGGGCACCAAAAGAACAAGGAAGACCACACAGCTAGTATGGACCTCTCATAACAGACGTGATTTCAAAAGGGTTTGTTCTTGTTGACATCCTCCCAGGTGATACCACTTCCCATGTCTCATCTGACATCGATGCCATGAGCGAGTCCCTCTCAAGTGATCTGAGCCTTGTGATGTGGTATCTGCTCCGGGGCATCTCCTACTACGCCATGATGCTGTGGATCTCTGTGCCCTTGGCTCTCTTTGTTGCTGTGACCTTGCCCTTCATCCTGCTGTTGCCAAAGCTCTCGGGGACGTTCTACCAGGTGACCAAAGGGTCGGATGGTTCAAAGGTTCCTTCTTGCCCAACTCTAGGGCTCTGTGATGGATAGGCCCAAGGCTCAGTGAGCAGTTTCCCAGAAGCCGTTGAGGAATGGCCCATGTTTCTTTTTACCATTTGAGGATGAAAGCCCTAATGCATCTGGAAAAGATCCCTGTTGAATATGTTTTAATTGCTCTGAACGTGTGGAGAAATTAGGACAATCTGACTGTGACTCATGATTGATCAAGTCATGAAAACAGAATCCCTAAAGACAGAAAATCAATTTTGGCATTTCATCTGACTCAGAAATGTCATACTTTTTGGGAAGTCAAGGAGCAGCTATGGTCAGAGCTACATTTTGTGAGATAGGTGGCTATATAAATATGAATAAACACGTCAGAGATTCTACTCCAAAAGCGGTGGCCTAGGAAAGAATCCCAGGATGATTTCATTTAAAGAGAATGCTATAGGCTATGTTGTTGCCAAGTGAACAACATGGATTTGTTCTTGTAGCCATGAGTTGAACCCAACTTATGGGGGACTTTATATTATTTAATAGTAATTAATGAGGTTTTAATAATTTTCCCCATTGATCACATCCAAAGTTGCCTCCAGAGTTTTAATTATTTGGGCAATAGAGTCTAATACAAAGTGCGGTTCAGATCGAATGCCTCTAGCCTAAACCATTTCTGACATCCTTGCTTTCTGTCCTTTTCCAGAACTTGGCTACACAGGTCCAGGAATCCTTAGCTAAGGCCAATGAAGTTGCAGTGGAGACCTTCCAGTCCATTTTCACAGTCCGCAGCTTTGCCAATGAAGATGGAGCTGCTCAGTGCTACGAAAAGAAGTTGCAGGAGACCTACAGGCTCAACAAGGTGGAGGCCATGGCCTATACTGCCTCCGTATGGATTCCTGAGGCAAGGATGTAAATATGCACCTGGGAAGAGAAGTTGGGAGTAATGTTAGGGGCTCCTGGGATGGCAAGGTGGTGCGGGCTGCACAACTTCCATCAGCACAAGGGTAATGCCAGATTTGTGTGGCAATCAAGCATTGTACTTTCAGAGCAAGTGAGACTGACCATGGCCAAAAACATGAAGGTTGCCACCAAAACTCTTCATGTTTTTTATGTGGGTTTAGTCATCATCTCGACTTTTTAACCACTCTCTCTGAGCACAACAATGAGGATTTTGTTGAGGCACTTACTTTCCTTCTTAAACCCACTAAGCTGTGCTAAAATCTTTGACGCTTTATGTGGTATAATGGATTAAGGTACTGGGGTAGAAATCAGAAGACTCTGCTAGTCCTACACTGGCTGGTCCCACCCTGGCATGAAGCCAAATTCCTTGTGTTCCTAATCACATTTGGCCAATAAAATATCTGTGATCTGTGAAACCGGCTGGGTGTCTTGGAGCCAGTCCTTCTCTCTCAGCCCTAAGAAGAAGCAGGCAATAGCAAACCAAACTGCAGGGATTTGTTAATTGCCAGACTGATTCAAAGACGTGGGAAAAATCCCTAGAATAGTGTAGGGCCTTCAGAAGGTATGGAGGCAGCCACATAGTGATGTTTGCTTCCCTGAGGACTGACCTGAATTTTTCCTCCTCCAGATCTTAAGACTGGCATTCAAAGTGGGGATTCTTTATTATGGGGGACGCCTGGTCACTCAAGGGAATCTGAGCAGCGGGGCTGTGGTTACCTTTGTCCTTCAAGAGAATGAGCTTTCCACAGTGGTGTGGGTAAGTTTTGTGGCTGGCCCAGTGCTGGGAGCCAAAACTCAGCCTCTGCCTGGAAGCCCAGAGAGGCGTGAAGACCTTTCCTCAAAATGTTTTCCTCATTTCACAGTGCCTGTTTCCCATGTCTCCCAGGCCCTCCTTGCTTATTATCCCTCCGTGCAGAAAGCTATAGGTTCATCAGAAAAGCCTTTTGAGTACATGGACCGGAAGCCCCAGATCAAGCCCTCAGGGACTTTGGCACCCACAGATTTAAAAGGAGACATGGAACTTCAAGATGTCTGGTTCTCCTACTCCAACAATGGCAATTCTCTGGTGCTGAAGGTTTGTGGTGGGAACGGGATTCTGAGAAGCAAAAACAAAACTTCAGGGGGGTGGGGGTGGGATGGGATGGGATGAAGAATGGATATGAGAAGAACTACCCAAGTTTGTGTCCCTGCCGTCCTGTGACTACTTAATTCTGTCACTGAATAATCCTGATCATTTGGATTAGGCCAATAGATGGCCAAACTTAAAGGCAACCAAGCTTTTCCTTGGCTAAATGTTATGTGAATGTAGCCAGAGAAAACCAAAGTGTAGCTGATGCCAGGAGGTGAAACTCCATTCTTTCTTTCTGAGATATTCAGTGAAACCTGTATGGAAGTGTAGAGACTCTTTAAAAATAAAGCGTCTTTAAAGATTAACACAACTCATAGTGATGTTATAGATGCATTTGTCTTGTTTTCTTTGCAACAATATGGGATACTTTTTCAACTTTCCAGTCTAGTCTATAGCTCTGGGATTTCCTTATGGTCTTTCATATAAATGCTGACCAGATCCAACCTAGACTAGCTTTTTGAAGTCAGCCAAGGTGGTTGAGGTGATGCTGTATATGCCCTAAGGAGATTTAACTGAGTTTAAATGGTCAGAGACACACAGTGCCCAGTCTGGGAGCCCAAGGCCATCCCAAGACATTTTGTGATCTTGCCCATCTTCATGTTCAGATACTGGCCAATTGGCTATGTTGTCAATCCTGGCCAAAGGAGAGCATCCAGCAAATATATATCAAGTCATTGATATGATTAACTTAGGACGTAAATTAGGGGAGGAGGAAATTTTACTCCCCCGTTTTTTCAATGATTTCAGTTCAGAGGGAGAAATAAGCCAATAGGCAATGCAGCAGTGGTGAGGGTCTGTTCAGTGAGTGGCCCCACATGAGCATTTTGCAGCACAGTCCTGTCCCAGCAAAAGCTGGAACCAAAATGAGTATGAATAAGCCTTATCTAAGTGGATAGAATTGGTATATAGTGTTCTCCTCTTCCAGGGAGTGTCTCTACAGCTGCGCTCTGGTACTGTGACTGCCCTGGTGGGCCCCTCAGGGTCTGGGAAGAGCACGGTGGTGGCCTTGCTCCAAAGATTCTATGAGCCACAGAAGGGACAAGTGCTGCTGGATGACCAGGAGCTGAGCGAATATGAGCATCACTTCCTGCATCAAAAAGTGAGGGGTGCCGTACAACGAAGGCGCATCAGCAATATTAGTTTCCAAACTTGGGGAAATGAACATTGATTGGGATCCTCATAAACTCTGATGGAATGACAAAATACCCTGTTATTTTGCCTTTCTGGTAGATAGCACTGGTGAGCCAAAATCCAGTACTCTTTGCCCGATCCTTGCAAGCAAACATTGCTTATGGCTTGGAGGAGCAGAATCAAGAGAAGGTGATCCAGGCTAGTCGGCGAGTGGGAGTCGATCGATGCATCTCTGCAATGAGTCATGGCTACGATACAAGTAGGAGCCTGCCGCCTCAGCAAAGCCATACTTTTGATAGTGGCTTGATTGCAGAGTGTCCAGGGCTGATTAAAGGGGGGTCACGTGGCAGATGTCGGGGGGGAGAGCTGTTTGGAGCTCGGTGGAGCTATGACCATAGGCAGGAGGTGGGACGAGGCTGAGTTGTCATGTTCTCAGATGGGATGCCAAAAAGGTTGCTACAGAACTAATGTTAAAAGGGTCACTACTCCAGACTTCACCTATTAGGATATTAGTGAACCCAAATCAGCCCTTAGAATTAAAATGGATAAGCAGGGAGTTTGGGAGAATCCGACTGAAGAATCCCTCCATTTCTCTCTGTTCCTGCAGATGCTGGGGAAGCAGGGGGGCAGATTTCTGGGGGGCAGAGGCAAGGGATTGCTCTCGCCCGGGCTTTGATCCGAGACCCCAAAGTGCTGATTCTAGATGATGCCACTAGTGCCCTGGACACAGACAGTCAGCAGCAGGTGAGAGAGCTGGGCCTGAAGGGGGAAGTTTTCTGAGGTTGAAGCTGGAATTATGGACGAAATTTAAGACACAAAGAGAAAGTGGCAAAGGGAAGAGGTAGTGACCTAACATTGCAAAGAATTTTGTGGGGGGGTGTTTTTTTTGAACTTCTGTGAAATTTCAGAATGGGAGAACTTCTGCTTCGCCCAGCTGGAGTCAGGGTAGTAGCTGGAACTGAGTCAACCCCCCCCGTCAAATTTCCACAAGAAGATCTTTACTGAGGGTAGAGGGAAGGGAGGGGGGAATTACAGGATTTGCAGCCCCAACATTTCTGAAGCCCCTAGATTGTGGGGGAGCAACTGGCCTTTGCTTAGCTGGCTTAAGTTAAAAATGAAACTTCCTTTGTATCAGGAAAATGAGACCTTATTTCCTGTAGGAGGGCTGGGCTGCCTGTCCTCCTTCAAGGCTGCCTTCTCCCGGGGTCCTTCTATAGAAATGTTTCTTCAACTTGGCAGCTTCAGGATGGGTGGACTTCAACCCCCAGAATTTCCCAGCCAGCGTGACAAACACTGGAGGGAGGAAAGGTGTAGCAAGCAGGGAGGGACCAGAGTTAATTCTGAATGAGATCCCTCTTGTTTTTCTGATGCCCAACTTGTTTACTTTCTCTCCGATCCAACCTTGTGCTTCCCCTTTTTTTTGCCTTTCTAATATTTCTTCTCTTTCGGATAATCCATTTTTGGGTCCCTGTAGCTGGAGAAAGAAATCTACGAAGGAGAAGCTCGCTGCAAACGCTCCGTTCTCCTGATCTCGCACCGGCTTCACAGTGTGGAGCGTGCTGATCTCATCCTGGTCATGGAAGACGGGGAGATTCGTGAGAAGGGGACCTACAAGGAGCTGAAAGAGAAGGAGGGACTCTTCTGGCAACTGCTGCAGAAGCAGCCAAATGGGGCACAGGAGAGCAGCGACAGCACCCAGAGTGGGAACAGTGGAAACTGATAATCGAATTGGGGGCACCCTGGTCGGGATCCCAAAGTGGCACCTGTCACTCCCAGATAGTTTGGCACATGGAGGGAAGTCTCAGGAACACAGAATTCTCATTTATTGACAGTTTATCATTCCAGATAATTCTAAACTACTGTTTAGAAATCGTGGTCTAAATGATGTGCCCATCTATGCCAGCAGAAAACCTTTTTTGGGTGGCTGCTTACAGTTGAAGCAGATGGCAGCATCTAGTCGACCTTGCTGAAGCCAAAATAATTTAGGGTTTCTGATGCCCACAAGGAATCGCAAAAAATGCTGTTCCTTACAATAAATATTAATCGGCGCTGGAGATTAAAATGGATCGGGCTCACTTCCTTGACTTTTAACTTGTACCCCCCAACTTAATGAGATGTCTGGATCCCTTCCTGTGAGATTTTGCAAATGGTCTATCCAAATGTATGAAATCTCTTGAAGTGTGGCCATTTTATTGTGCTTTTTTTTTAATTTGGGGGAATTGGAAGTGCTGTGTTTGGTTGGAATGATGAGAGGCCCGTGGAAGCCCAGGTCTGTTGTCCTGCTCAGCCCTTCTTCAGTATGCCTTAGTGAGTTGACCTTGGTGCTGTAATCCCTGGAGGCAAATGCTGCTTTGGGACCAGCTTGGACATCGTACGTCTTCTGGGAGATGCCAGTCAGGGTTCCCACTTGTGGAGCGGCCTCTAGTTCAGGGCCGGCTCTACCGTTAGAGTGAGGCAGCTTCCTGAATTGAAAGACTGAGCAAGTAAAGCTGTTAGACTTTGCTGTCAAGCCAGGAGGAGCGTCTGCAGGGGGATCACAGTGGCATTCAGGCATTTGAACTCCTCCATTTTTTCCTCTTGTGTCATGAATGCCGCTGAAGCTGGGCACGGCTCCTCTGCTGCCACCTTGAGCTCTGGCAGGAGATGCTGATGCTGGACTTAAACCCAATTTTCTATAATAATTTCAATAAATCACATTTCTTCTTTGCCTCAGGTTGAGAAATGTCTTGGATTTGATGATTCTGGTCTTCGTTTTCCTCTCTCCTGGCTGACAATAGCTGTAATGCTGTTTGGGCACCTTCTGATCTTTGGCTCAAAGATGAGAATTTTAATCCAGATTGGGAGAAGGTCCAGATTTTGGAAGCCTCATGGATAGATGATATAGTAGCTGATCTGGGCTTAGACTGAAATAAATCAACATTATTCATGACTGCTTTGTGACAAAGATCCTGTTTTTTTAGAACCTAATGCACAAACAAACTTGTGTAATCACACATAAAACAAATGCATATGTAACATTTGCTCTCTTTTTTGACCAGATGTATCATTTCCTCGGACACAATGTTTTTACATGCTAATGGGGCAATTGATTACATAGTTTCTCCACCCAGATGCCACACACATGCTGTAGGAACTGTATCCTAAAACAGCACTGCTGAACTGTCTGGCTTTCGCTGTTGGTCATTATTTTCCAGTTAAATCTTGTATAAACACCGGAGGGAGCATCGGCAATACCTTGGAGTAGCTGGGCTGGTTGGGGATAATGGTAGGTGTAGTCAAACATAGCGGGAGGGAACACTGGATGTTTTAGGGCACTTTGGTTTCTGTAAAATTTCATACAGGTAGTCCTTACTATAACCCAACTGGGACCAGGAACTCCATTGTAAAATGAAAGCATTGTAAGCTGAAACACTGCATGACTGCATTGCTTAGTGACAGCAGTTCTGGCAGTCCAAGTTGGTCATTAAGTGAAGACCTCACATCAACATAACTTGTGACTTCCTGCCGCCTCCCCATTGACTTTGTTTGTCAGAAGCCATCAGGGAAGGTCACAAATCATGATCATATGACCGCAAGGATGCTGTGATGGCAACAAGTACAGTCATAACTATTCCTTGTTCACTATCAGGGACGATTGCTGAAAGGAGTAGTTAAATGAGGACCACTGGTATTCCTGATTAGCACTTGTAATCAAACAATTGTGTTTCCTGCTCACAGCAAAGGGATGGTAATTAGATCCTTGCTTTGAGTATCTGGGCCTTATATTATTATAGGAGAAATACCCCAGCTGTAGCAGATCCAGCAACTGAGAGCCCTTTACTGTCTTTCTGCAAGAGTGACTGGCAAATCCTCTAGATCAGGGGTCGGGAACCTTTTTGGCTGAGAGAGCCATAAACACCACATATTTTTAAATGTAATTCCGTGAG
>JANHZU010010291.1:0-11224 GCA_032468055.1 Acrochordus granulatus | reverse complement strand
TTTTTGGGGGCATGGAACGGATTATCTGACTTTCCATTGTTTCCTATGGGAAACTGCGTTTCTCTTTATGAGCATTTCACACTCAGAGTGTTCTTCCGGAATGGATTAATCTCATGTTGTAAGGCACCACTGTACTTCATAATCATAATCTTATTACTTCCCATATGGCAGTGGAATATGATAGATCACATGATAGATCAGAATTTTCCAATTTGATGCTGTCCAAAATGTTGGGTTTTGACCCCAGAATTCTTAGCCAGACTGAGAACCACCTCCCCAAAACAATAATAAACTAATAGTAAATCAATGACAAATAAAAAGGATGTTTTTCACAAATTCCTCATTTTATTGGCTGAAGTCCCATGGCTACCTTTTAGAAGCCTAAGCTATATACATACCTTCTTTCTCTGCTTCTGCCCAGGTTTAAAGATGGAAAGTTAATTTCCAACAGGCAATCTCAATATTCCCTCCAGATAAAGGATGTGGCAGAGCAAAACTCTGGCTCTTATACACTGGTCCTGAAGAATGAGTTGGCTGGACTGGAGAAAAGCATTAACCTTCAGCTGTTAGTCAACGGTGAGGAGGAACCAAATGGCTTATGAGAAGAAGGGCTTCAGGCATACAGCAGTCAAATCTATCTTTATTCCTGATTTACTTCATAAAAATAGTTTCCCAAATTTACTAAATTAGACATATTGTTATATTTTGGCATCAGTGGATGGTTTTTAAATATGTTGCTGTAGGATCCAGGGTCTGTGGTGGATCAAAATTCTGGCTGGAAAGGTGAAGATCCTGTTGGTGTCACTTGTGATTGAGAGAAGGTTATTATGGGCATCCCAGTTTAAAGATAAAGATTTAAAGCTTCCAGGACCACTGTGCATATAACACAAAAATATGTACTGTGTATATCAACATACTTCGTTGTGTCTGTGCTTTTTTCTTTCTCCATCTGTGAGTGTAATCTGTAATCAGGATTACTTTTTCCATGTTCCATTGGATAAGCCTGACATGCTAATATTGAGCTAGGGAAAGCTGAATGGTACCAGACGATTTTCTCTCTCTCTTGGATGAAACTAAATTTTACATGAAAATGTAAATACAGTTGTCTCCTTTCTTTGCTTTGATTTTCTGATCTATATTCTTTTTTATTTCTGTTGCTAGTTTTATTTTGAATATATGTTTTAAAACTACTGATGTACTTTTGAAAAATCTGGGATTACCAGGCAGTGTGGGGGTGTATTTAAAAGTTTCTGGGATTTAAGATTATTCTTCCAAAGAAAGGAATATGGATAATTAAAAACAGTAGCAGCAACACAAAATTAGGGAGAGTGTTGGCAAGGTAGGGTTTTGACATGAGAATAGAGAATTGAAAAGAATAAGCATAAACAGTCACCCCATAATAGCAATTAACAAGACTGATACTTTATCACAATTATGTTTTCAGTTCCTCAACAAATCCTTGAGAAAGAAGCATCTTCACCGAACCTTTATTCCCGTAAAAACCGACATGTGCTCACCTGCACCATCTACGGCATTCCAGCTCCAGAAAAGATACAATGGCAATGGAGGCCTTGGACACCTTGCCGAATGTTTCCTCAGCATAGTCTGTAAATGTCTTTCTTTTCAAAATATTTGCTGAATTCTCAATATAGCCCAAGGTGGAAAATTTTGGCATATCCATTCAGGCTAGGTGCATGCTATGTCTAGCATATGAAGCTACTTCTGTTGCATCACATGACTCTTCTGTCTGAACAATAAGCCATTTGGGTGCAGTAAGGATTTGTATAATTCAGCTTTTTATATATAGGGGTTTTGGAAAACACAGTGACAGTAGAATATAATCTGTTCTTGGTTTAATAAAATCAGGACCATAATATTGGCCAGGAGCTAGGCTGGGTCTGTAGTTTTGGATTCAGAGAGAACAAGATGCTTTGGGTTATCTAACACCTCTTAGCAAGTACAACATTGAACACCTTTTTAGCAAACCCTTAAACCAAATGGATCTTTGGCAAGTTGGTGTGGCAGGTATAAGGAGTTGCCTTAATAATGTGAGCACCCCATGTACTCCACTGCACCTTTTCTTCTTGACCAAAATATTTTAGGGCTGTGGAATCCTTGACGTTCTCTGAACTTGGTTGGTTTTTTTTCAGATGTTTCATTACTAAAACTAGATAACATCATCAGTGCCTTTTATTTTCTCTGTTTAGAGAAAGCACAGGCAACTTTTATGTATTTGTACAAAATAATTGAAAAAGCAAAAAATGGCACATCTGTAGGATTTTAAATGATGGGGGCACAGTGGATAAGCGATTAAGATGGCGGGCTTGTTGGCTAGAAGGTCAATGGCTTAGCAGTTCACGACCCAAGCACTGCCACATAACGGGGTGAGCTCCTGTTACTTGCTCCAGCTCTTACCAACCTAACAGTTAGAAAGCATGTAAAAATGCAATTATTAAATAAATAGGTACTTTGGTGGGAAAGGTAACAGCATTCCATGTGCCTTGGTGTATAGTCATGCCAGCTACATGACTACAGAAGCGTCTTCAGACAAACACTGACTCCCTCAGCTGTGAATCGGAGATGAGCACCACCCCCTAGAATCAGCCAAGACCAGCAGAGGAAACCTTTAACTATAGGTTTATAAAAATATGTTTATCTGCAGAAAATTCAAACTGCTGGCTGAAGGTTATTTAGATAGAAAATATGGGTTCTGTTTTAATGTTTTTTTAATGGTTCTATTTTAGTTTTTAATTTAAAGGAAACTTTAGAAGATCTTTGGAAAAATTTTCAGAGATGTATTTCAATGGCTTAATCACTCACCAAAATAATACATGATAATTAATCTATGTTTGCCATTTGTAATTTATTCCATTAATGTTAAGAGATAAAGCTTTTATCTATAGTAAATAGTATATAGTATATAGTAAATAGAAGACGATATATAGAGTTGAAGAATGTCTTTAGTAGTTTGATGCAATTGTTAAGGATGTGTCTATTGAAGACCATATAGTAGGTTCATACATGTTTAACTTCATTACATTCCAGAATTGATTACTGACAGAAGCTGGAAATAAGTTTTCTATTTATAAACTTAAGGAAAAAACTCTCTTCTAATCAACATACAGTATAAGCTGCATCCTTTTTTGTGTATATAATAAAAAATTAGTAAGCTTAATAAAAAAGTATAAATAATAAAAGTTTCATATTTAACTTTAGTCATAGTGAATCAAGAAAGTTTGTGTAAATCAAGAGAGTTTTTTTCCAGAGACTTTAAGACATTTTTAAGAAAATGTTCTTGCTTCATCAAGCCCATTTGTTTCTCAATCAGACTGGCAAAGCATAATAATAAATAAAAGGACAAATAATCCTGAGGATGTCTTAAAATGGACTACACAGAACTATAATCTATTGCGTAATAAAATTAAACATTAGTTCCTGGGAAATCACAGAAAAAGGGCACTGAATTCCTTGTGCTCTGTGGTTGGGCTTCTTATGGTCTTCTAGTTGACCAGGGTGGAAAGCTGGAATCAAGATTACATAGCTTGATTCATCTGGGCTCTTATAGAAGATTCTGTTCATATGCAGGTGTTAGGGAAAGATATCACAGTGATTGACTGAAATATTAAGGGCTGAAGAACATCTAAAAATATAAGTAAAAAGAGAAATATATATGGAAATTCTTCACTGCTTTGTTCGGGAAAATTTAGTTTACTGCCTGTCAAAGTGGAATGTGAAGGAATCTGCAAAAGTGATGCAACAATCTATAATTTAAAGCTGAGTTGAGCATTGAAGTCTTCAGTTCAAGCTGGATAAAGCAACTGAGAATGTATAAGCAGCTACCCCAGAAACAGATAAAATCCCAACTCAGAAAAGCTTTTGGACACAGATGCCTATGATTACAGCAGAAAGCAGAATTAGTTATAAGAAAACAAAATAAATAACTTTTTCTAAAATTAGGAAGGGGGAGTGAAATTAAGTAATTCCTAAGAGACACGATAATGTTAGGAATCAAACAGTTTTACAAATTTTACAAGGAGGAAAACAATTTTGAAAAAAAGGAACTAGCATATCATTTGAATATAAGGAATTAAAATTTTGCTGAGATAGTACTATTTGATACAAATATACATTGTGTTAAGACATGGCTTGCTCAACCATGATTTATTAAGTAAATAAATGGCTGAAGTCCTATAGTTTGATAAACCACAAACCAACAACTTATAGCTTAGCATAGTGTGTGATCTCTATCTGGTTTCAAAAAACAAATGTCAGGATATTTGAGAAATACATATTGCTAGAAAACCTGGGAGGAAAAAGAAGATAGCCAGCAGCAAGGTGAATTGGTCTTGATTATAGTGGTGATGAAGAAGTATTGGGTGACCTGAAGGGCCAGCGCATGCTGAATTCATCAAATAGATCAAGATAGTCGGGCAGTTGCTAAGAGAAACTTGTGAAATTTTGTGACTTCTCACAACCTCCTTTGTGTAGTATTGTTAGGTTAAGAAGCTGAGAAGTTAACCACCTATTTCTGGTCAGCATAGCATAAGAAGATATATATATTATGCCACTTTGTGATGGCTACCTTCTAGCCTCAATGGGATAGTGCTTGACCTGCTCTTTGTGACTTTTATATATTTTAGCTTTGTCCAGTAGCTCTTCCTGGTTGTCCAGTTGATGGATTCTTTTACATAGAAGCATTGTTTGACAATATATGATAGACTCTAACCCAGTGAAATTCGTTTTTGAAGGGTCTTGGGAACAAAGACAATGATAGGATCTCTATCTCTAAGATGGTTAATGCACAGGAATCAAATTGTCCCCTTCTTCTTTCAGTTAAGACAATGGGAAGCAAAAGTTTATTATTATTGAGACAGAAGGCACTCTCCATAGTTGAAAGGAATGTGATAGTGTGTACTACTGACCCAGAAGGAAGTGGAGCATCTATAAAAATACCAGTGTCATAACTATGTAGTTTGACTGGTTAAGGAAATCAGGGCATTTCCAGTCCCACAGAATTCTTTGTGGCTCTGTCAAGAGGAAGAGGAGCTAGTGATTTATGAGCACTGTCTTCCAAGGCCACAGCATTTCTGCTTATCCCTGTTCATAGAGATTTCCTGTTTTTAAAAACAGGTTCTCATTCTTGCTGTGGTGCACAAGTACAGAAAAGTTATTTCTGCTCATCATCCTCTAATGATGATATAACCATTATGTTCTTGTTATGTTCAAATTATCCAAGGACTCTGCCCAAAAACTTTTAGCATTACTTTGGTTTATCTTGGTTATTTTCTCCCTTTTTTGCTGCCCCAAATATGTGCTGGTCTCTGGATATCAAGATATCTTCACAACTGACAGTCCTACCGTCCATAAGTTTATTGGTCTCCTTTTAAAGCTGCCTAACTTAACAGCCATCAGAACATTAGGAAGCAAAGTCTATAATGAACGATGCCGGTGTGTGAAGGACTACTTGTATTCTTCATTTCTTGCTGCTGATCAGTTTTACTGGATGCCCCCAATAATCTGGCTTTACTGGAAAGGGAGAAATTTATTATCATATCCCTCTGAGTACATACATAATTTTAATATGTTCAGTCTTGCCAAAGTCATTCTGCTTTTTTTAGTTCTTTTTAAAATTATTAATAATTCTAATTCTACACTTTTTAATATTCCCTTTCCACTGGCTGCATACTTTGGAGGCACACCTTACTGTTGAATACCTAACTTTGTTTGTTTGTTTATGTTATTATTTCACTTACTGTTGTCTTGAAAGTAAACTAAGAGCTGCTGTACCAGAGTCAAATTCCTTGTACATCTAACCATGCTTGGCCAATAAAGTATCTGGATCTGTTAGGATCCCTTATTTTTTCCATCTCATTCTTCTTTTTTTTGGGTTCTATGTAACTGAAGCAGACCAAGGGTTGTACAACGCCATCAGCGGGACCGGATGCCAGAGTGTAAGGACTGGAAGGATGTGTCACAGATGGATGCTGTGAACCCCATTGAAAGCATTGACACCTGGACAGAGTTTGTGGAAGGAAGGAACAAGGTGAAGCCATTTCCCTGTTTTTTTTCTGCAGTAGAAAGAGATAGATGAGAAACTTCAAACTTATGAAATTAAGCATTAGCTGATTTTTTAACACAAATTGCAAAAATCCTCAGTCATCCAGAGAATAAAATATATCTGGAGTGACTTTTAAAATATTTTCTCACAAGGATACTTTCATATTAGAGCCCTTTAGCATTACTGAGGCATTACTCTACTATGGCTGGCTGAAGGTAGAATTAAACTGAAGATTCCTAGCTATTTAGTATTTACAAATAAATAACACCTGCCATGCAATTAATAGAATAGCCATCATTAACTCTCTAGCTGGGGTTACAGAAAGCAATTTATTGGGCTGGGTTTTCACAAGAAATGTTTAACTAAATATTAGGAAAGTGGTAAAACACTTTATCTGTATGCCAAATATGCTGATACCGCAGCTGAGATTCTTACCCCTCCTCCAAACTAACAGAATTTGAATTATACTGAGATAGTACTGAGACAGATTTGCTTTTTATGTATGTAATTTTTATTTTAATGTAAGATTTATAATTTAATTATATTTAATTTATGTAATATATAATATAAATTTATATACCAAATATATAATTATATTTAATATAAGATTTACACAGCAATAAAATATAAACATGAAATAATGTAAACTAAAAGTAAGAAAAAGATAAAAGTATGAAAAATATACTTTTATAACAGCAGTTACAAACTTATTTTTTTCTCTCTCTTTAAGTTATATCATATTTCCCTTTTTTACCATATTCAATCCTTTTTAATCAGCAAACCACCAATTCATGCTTTTTCTGTTTTCCTTCTGAGCCAGCATCATATGCTGAGGTTTGGGGCCACTGTTTTATAATAGATCTCTTCCTTCAGTTCCAGTTTTGGTTGGGTTCGGGGAGGAGATCGCTGTCTTAGCTCCTCTCTTGTGGGGTATTGCAAGATTCTACTCTCTCTCCCTCTATTGTAACATCCACATGAAACTGTTAGGTGAGGTCATTTGCCAGGCTGAAGTTCAGTATCATCAGTATGCTCTTTCAACATTGAGACTCTTGAGGTCCTAGAGCCTTTGCAGGTTTGGATGAGGAGTCATCTCCTACTCAATTTCCTACAAGATCCAGCTTTGAGTGTTTGAGCCACCCAGACTTGGGACATTCCATCTCTGACCTTGAATGGGGTTTCAGTTCCTCATTCAAGAGTGGCACACAAACTCACAGTTCCTGCTGGATGGGCAAGTAGAAGCAGCTGTGATGAGAAAAGCCTTTGCACAATTTTATCTGGTGCACTAGATGGGCCCTTTCCTAGATCAGGAAGTCCTTTAGAAAATCACTCATGCCCTGGTCACCTCATGGCTTGATTATTTTAACATGCTTTATATAGGCTTGCTATTGAAGACCATTCAGGAGCTTCATCTGATCCAGAATGAGATCGCATAGGCAATGATGGACATGTTTCAGTATGCCGATGTAACACCTCTGCTTCGTGGCCTGTGCTGTGTGTCAGTTTGCCTCCTGATACCTTCATGCCTTCAAATTGTGGTGCTGGAGGAGACTCTTGAGAGTCCCTTATACTGCAAGGAGATCAAACCAGTCATTCTTAAAGGAAATCAAATCTGGGTGTTCATTGGAAGGACATATACTGAAGCTGAAGCTCAAAACCTTTGAAGAGAGGACTCATTGGAAAAGACCATGATGCTGGGAAAGACTGAAGGCAGAAGGAGAAGGCAGAGGATGAGATGGTTGGATAGCATCATCAATGCAATGAACATGAGTTTCAGCAAACTCTGGGTAACAGTGGAGGACAGGGAAGTCTGATGTGCTACGGTCCATGGGACTGAGTGACTGAACAACAACAACAATTCAATGTGCTGATCTTTACCTAAAAAGCTCCAAATGGCATAGGGCTTGTTACTTGAGGAACTGCCTGTCTCCTATAGTATTTGCCTGGTTGATTCAATTTGGCAGGGTTGGTATATTCTCAGTTCCTTCAATTAAACAATGGCATCTATCAGGATTCTGGAAGCAACTCTTCTCTGTATCAAGACATGCCTTCTGAAATGAGGTTTCTCTTGATATCCAGGTAGTTTCTACCATTCTACTTTTAAAGGGCCATGAAGACCTGGTTTTTTGCCCAGGCCATTGCTGATAGTGAGTGAAGCCCCCTTTGGATTGTATGAGTTCATTTCTTTTTTATTTCTGTTGGATGTTTTTTTCTTTTGTTTTGTTTTTTGTTTTGCCTTGTCATCTTTTGTCATTTTTATCTATTACTATATTTTTAAAATGTTTTTTCTTTGTGAACTGCCCAGGGTCCTTGGGAGTTGGGCAGCATATGAATTTAATTATTATTAATCACACAGTCAGCCAGATGTTTAGACTGGATTTGCCATTTTTGTCCACCTGTTGAATCTTTCCCAAGGACTTGGGATAGACAGATGTTCTTTTATGATATTAAAGGTATCATCATAAGATGTAAGCTGTTTTGAAGAAAGATGCCTTTTATAATTTACTGATGATGATTTTATCAATGCCAGTGGTGTTAAGTGGTGCTCCAGTTGTTTTGGGATTGCACCCAAGTTGACTATTATTATTGGTACTATCTTTGCTTTCTATTGCTAAAGTCATTCTATTGCTATTTAAAAGTCTTTGTGTTTTGTTATCTTCTCCAGTTCTTTCTCTTCTTTTCTGCTATCTCCAGGTACTACCACATTCACTATCCAGATGTTTTTGTCTTTCTTATCGACAAACATCAAGTCTGGAGTGTAACGTAGTATGTGCCTCTCTGTTTGAATTGTAAAATACGAGAGCTCTTTATCATGGTTTATTTGCACAATCAGTCAGATGTTTAGACTGGGTTTGGTATTTTTGTTATGGTTCCTCACTCAGTCCACCAGATGTTTAGATTTGGCATTTTTTCCACTTATTGATTCCTTCCCAAGGACCTGGGGTAGGCAGATGCTGTTCTCTGATGCGTTAAAGATATTATCATAGGATATGAGCTGTTCCAAGTAATGCTGCCTTTTGCAATTGACTGATGGTAAATTTGTCCATTCCAACAGTGTTCAAGTTGTGGTCCAGTTGTTTTGGGATTGCATCAAGGCCCCTATTACTGTTGGTAACATCTTTACTTTATTTTGCCACAGTTGTTGTATTTCTATTTGCAGGTCTTTGTATTTTATGATCTCCAATATTTTCTCTTCTATTCTGCTGTCTTCAAATACTGCCACATCCACTATCCAGACTTTTTTGTTTTTCTTATTGACAGTTGTTCAGTCTGGAGTGTTATGTTTCAGGTGCTTGTCTGAATTTTGAAGTCCCAGAGCAATTTAGTTTTTTCATATTCTATTACTTATTTTATGGACCCATCAGTTCTTGCTTGCAGGCAAATGGTATTTCTTGCAGATCTTCCAGCGCACCATTGTTGCTACCTTATCATGCTGTTGTTTGTAGTTAGTCTGTGCAATCCTCTTGCAGCAGCTAATTAAGTGGTCCACTGTTTCTTCAGCTTCTTTGCAGAGGCGGCATTTGCTGACTATTGTCTTCTCGATTTTAGCCTTGTATGTATTTGTACTTAACACTTGGTCTTGTGCAGCCAGAATTAGCTGTTCTGTCTTTCTTCAGTTTTCCTGCTCTTCGCTATTGCCAGGTCTTGTTATTATCTGCTTTGTTTTCTATTTTTGTTAACATACTGGCCCTGAACTGCTTTGCCTTGCCATGTCTTTTTTCTTTATTTGGGCTTTCTTGTACGACAGTTTCATCTCTCCTGTACTCAGTAAGCTTTCTTGGTATACTAGCTTTAGTGAATTTTGTTCACTGTGCTTCAGGGATTCTTCCAATGCTCTTTTTTCCTCTTCAACTGTCTGGTGTACTTTCAACATTCCATGCCCATCTATTTTCCTTGGTTGGAAGAGCCTGTCAACATCATTGCATGGATGATAATAATTGTCATTAATAATAATAATAAAAAATAATAATTGTCATTATTTTTCTGGTCTTCCTTTCAAGTGCCTTTAGTTCTGCTTGAGACCAGTCCACTATTACAGCTGTGTATCTAATGACTGGAATTGCCCAGGTGTTATTTGTCTTGATACTATTTCCTCCACTGTGTTTGGACTTTAAGATATTCTTCACTCTCATTATGTGTGCATTTCTGACCTTCTTCTTGATTTGTGTGCTTGATGTTGTCATCCTGAAGGATGCCCAGATATTTGTAGTGATTGACTTCATCCAGATTCTTGATGTTCTTTTCATAAGACATCTGGATTCCTTTGGGTTTCACAATTTTTTCTCTTTTGATGGTGAGAGTGGCACATTTGTCTAGTCCAAATTCCCTTGCAATATCTTGGCTGTATATATAGACAGTGTTGAGCAGTGATTCTATTTCAGATGGTACTTTTCCATATAACTTCAGATCATCTCTGTAAAGGAGATGGGATAGCTTGGCAGATGTTTTTGATGTTTGATAGCCATGGCCTGACTTGTTTGGTATGGTTGTTAGAGAAATCAGTGCAAGGCAAGCAAAAGTGATGATAGTGAGTCTCCTTGAAAGATTCCTCTCTTGATCTATCACTATTAACTCTCCCAGTCTATTACAATTGACCAACAACCATGTCTTATACTGTGTCATCAATCTTTGCACAAAGCTTTTAACATTACTCCTGTTATTTCTGTTGTTCAGTTGCACAGTCATGTCTGACTCTTCGTGACCCCATTGACTGCAGTATGCCCAAGCCCACGCCCATCACACTGACTATGCTATCTATCCATCTCATCCTGTGCCATCCCCTTCTCCTTTTCCTTTTTCCTTCAATCTTTCCCAGCATCATGTTCTTCTCCAATGAGTTCTCTCTTCGCATTATGTGGCCAAAGTCCTTGAGCTTCAGCTTCGATATCTGTCCCTCCAATGAGCAATCAGGGTTGATTTTCTGTAGGATTGCCTGGTTTGATCTCCTTGCCATCCAAGGGACCCTCAGTAGTCTGCTCCAGCACCACAATTCAAAGGCGTCACCATCTGCAGTGATCTTGGAGCCCAAGAAGGTGAAATCTGACACTGCTTCTATTTCTTCCCCTTCTACTTGCCCGGAAGTAATGGGACTGTTGCCATGATCTTTGTTTTTTTAATGTTGAGTTTCAAGCCAGCTTTTGCACTCTCCTCTTTCACCCTCATCGAGAG
>JANHZU010010288.1:269263-280411 GCA_032468055.1 Acrochordus granulatus | reverse complement strand
ACTTGGGAATCTTGTCTTTAGGATATACTAATTACTGTTTAAGTTTATTCCTTGGTTTGAACTGAACCTGTATATTATGCTTATTGAAAAATCCTCCTGAGCCTCTCTTATACTCCAGGAACATATGGAATGGTCATCTAAAAATAAAAATCTAGTTGCTTTTTTTTAAGAAAGTTTGCAAATTTTCTTTGCAATTTTGCAACAAGATTTAACCTGGATTAATAAGAATATACATAGACAGAAGTTTAACATATTTAGAGAGCATTGGGATAGTGAAATGCTTTGTGGAAATATCCTTGAGACACAAGAGAAGAAAGAGTCATCGCAAGGGCAATAGTCAGATAAGAGACATCTCAGCCCACAGAAGGAATGGGGGCATAGAAAGCATATGAAAAACACCTTCCCTGTTCTCTGGAAAGTAAAAATAGAAGAGGGGAAATTACTTTTAGATTTGCAAGATTCTGCTACTGTAACTTACTATAACTGTATGTAATATAAACATTAGAAAAGTAGTATTATTACTCATGGTGTTGGTTTCTTGTCTGGACTATCTAGACAGACTAGAACCATGATTTAGATTTTTTTCCCATTTTTTTCACACTGGAAAGATAACATCTATAGAAAATGAAATTTTGGAATTCAATTTAAAAAAATAAGGAAAATATACCAAAACTTACCACAGAAGTAAGAGCCATCTGAAAACTGTAGATTCGTGCAAGGCCAAAGTCAGCTAATTTTATTTGTCCATTGCTGGTGACTAGAATGTTTTGGGGCTTCAAATCACGGTGAACCACTCTGTGTGAATGAAGAAAATCAAGGCCGCGAAGCAACTGAAACATCATATCCTAGGGGATAAGGAATCAAAAGTTTTAATGAAAAAATAAGAAGCAAAAATACTAGATTTCTGAATTGTTTATATCTCCATCTATCAGAAAGTGAACTTAATTCAAAGCAATGAGATTAACTAGCAAATATATGGAACAGTATTTTCCCCATTCATAGACTAATCTCTCAAAGGGCTCACATAAAAAAAAATCTCATTAACCATTAACAGGCAAAATCGTATAGCTCTGTAAAGGTAAACTAATGCTCAGGCCCTATTTCTATGTTTCACTTTATTAGATTACTGAAAAAATATTTAAGAATGGTTATTTATGTACCGTTTATATGATTGTTATATGACAATCCATATTTCATGGTTAATGTTATTGCTTTGTGCTGCATCTATAAAGTTATATTTACTACATTCATTTGACAAGATAAAACAAAAAATATTTCCATGTTGAAAATAAATGAGAATTATGCATTATATTGTATTGATAATATTGTCTAGTTAAAATTGCTAGACTACTCATCAAAAGATTTCTAAGAACTTTTCTTAATTTGATGAAAGGGTCATTTCAGAATACATATGTATCTGTTATTTCTACAAATCTTCTTAAGCAAATAATTTTGAGTAACCTACTCCACATTATATAAATATCACTAAAGAGCTTTATTATAATTTCAATCTAATAGACTGCATGAACACAAAAAACTGTTAATACATTTAAATCATGGCTAACATGATATATGAAGCAGGTCTATCTGTCTTCTAAATAGCAGAGGAATCTGAAATAAGGATTAAAAGAGAAAAGGCAAAATTATATAAATGAAACATGGAATTGTATCTCATTATCTTTTAATCCTGTTTTAAACAACTTATTGTTTATTAGCTGATGTATTAACATGCAGTAACATTGGCTAATTTAATGCTACAGCTCAGAGAGCCTAATCCTAGATTCTTTTCCCAAGCAGTAATTTTAATGAGTTTATATCTGAAAAGGCATTTGTCAGATTGTTCTGTTAATTATTGTTAACATTTAAGAGATGTCATATGCTGAGAGCATTCTTCTTATTAAGAAGAGAATCACATGGATATAGGCCCTGTAAATTATATTATAAGGTCAAAATTCAGTGTTTGCTTCCTAACAGCTGTTTATGGTCACCATGTAATTGCATCCACTTGTTTATTCTCAAGGACAATGTCTAGAGGTACCAAGTGCCACTAGCACATTTCCTCTGTCTCCAGTGGTCATTTCCTTTCTGGTTTAAGTTGCATGACAGTATGTGACAACAGATATTAATGGAGGCAGTTTATGCCAATCTCTCTTAAATTGCTTTGATGGTGGCTGCAGGCTGCCTGCTTGGCCACCCAGCCAAGACCTCACATAAAACATGGCAAGGAGCCCACAGTTCTATTCACTAACAAGGCAGCTGGTCAGTGATTAGGAAGCTGAGATAATGCACCAAAGGGGAACATGCTTTTGCAAGTAGCTTCGGCTCAGAAGCTCAGGCTTGCTCACATTGGAGAATAGGCACTTTTTCCTTCTACCTAGATTAAGGGGTATTATATTCAGCTATTGCTGAATAGCAGCAAGGAACAAATTTTAAGCAGATCAGTCTGGTAAACCTCTACCAGATAAACAAAGAACTGTCACCCTTAAAAAACTCAGCTTTTTAAAACAAAACATAAAACTGAGCAGAACATTTTAATTATGAAAGTAGACTTGGATTCCAATTGCAAAGATACTGATTATAACACTTTGCTCTTTAAGTACCCTAAATAGGAATACGTTATGCTCTGATTAGTAGCATAGCCTTTGCCCTTTCAAATTATGCCTAGCTGCTCAACCCAAGCTAAACAGCTCTTCAAAAGTTTATCCACATACATTTTGTAGGAACTTTTTCCCCTAATATCCTTCCAATGACTTCCAACAAATGGAGCAATGGATATGCTCTACTCCTTTTTCTCTGTTTAATATCAACAGCCAACAAACTTGATTGGAAAACAAACACCAAGCCCTCCTTGCCATGGAGCTTTTTCTTGAACAGTATGGAAGAAGAGACATCATAGTGAAGGAAATGGAAAAGAAGAACCCTCCTTCCATCCTTAAAGATTGGTGGGCATTCACTTAACTTTGCTTATCTAGATAACATATGTATGATAACTACAAAACCAGAATTCCTTTTTCCTCATTTGCATTTATTATCAATTGCCAGTCATAGTTACTAAATCATGAAACACAAGAACAGGAAGTATGTAAGGCCCAAAAGCCATGTTTATTAACACAAACATTTCAATATTATGGCAGCTGAGGATGGGATTTTACATTTTTTATTACACTATCAAGTTTGAAAGGTCTTTCCCAGTTCTGAAAGAAGGAAGTTGAGTCAATATATTTCAGGTTTAAATTCTTTGTATTATGTCAGACATACTTTTTCAGCAAAATTGAAGATGCAAAAGTACAAAAGAGTGAATCTGATAAAATACTTGGGTAGAATAAAAAGTGAAGCTGAACATACATACACACACACTTGTAAATCAAGGAATTATAGCAATCGGTGGGAAGTTAGGACATTATCCTACTACAAATTGCTCTGTGCAGAATGAATCTGGAGGGTTAAAACAGATGCTGTAAATTGGCAAATGGCTTTAAACAGATTGAAGTACCTCTACTACATCAGAGCTTAAGTAACCTTTCAATTTACTCATGCCAATTAAGAATAAAAACAACCACCCACAATCAGAGAGCCTACCACACAAAAATATGCACTGTTGCAAAATGCCACTCAATGAATTGGAAGCAAATGGTATATTTAGAAAAGCAAATTAAAGGGGCCAGGCATCACTATCAAAAGAGTGCTGTTCTCTTTTGTGCCTCAGATACTAAACAGATTTACTATGTGCCCTGAAAACTCATGAGCTTCTGCTTGGTGTAACACATTTCCATGCCATGTAAACTCTTCTTATGTAGGGCCAGAAAAAAAGAGATCTCTCTAGTATGTCTTTCCCGCAGCAAAGGAAAAGACAAGATGATGACTTTCCAGCCCATTGCACTCATATAATGTTGTCATCAATCACTCGAGGGTAGGTCTTTGTTATCTATACTACAGAACTGTTCTTGATTTTGCAGTTCACAATGCAGCATGACTTCACTTACTACATTAGGGCTATCTTCAATACATTTGCAAGAAATGAAAAGAAAAAATGAACAGAAAAATCAATGCTCAAAGCAGGAATGTGAAAAGGCTGCCTGGAATCTCTTTTTTCTGCCTCTTAAGTCTTTTTTGTTGGTAAGACCAAAATATGAGAATGGGAATAGGGATTTTTAAAACAGCTATCCTGAAGGGCTCAAGGTACCACGTTCATCCATTAACATCTTGAACCCAAACTTAGCCACTTTGGGTTCTATACCTCAGTATTTTTTGAATACAGCTCTGCTGTCTCACATCAATCTTGGTGCACTGGCAAAGTAGTAGAGTTGTGAATCTCTGGCTGAAGGATTTTTTGTAGAGTGTTGTGAGAACTCATATCTTCATTCTGTGTGTATAGTTGAAGTCTTCAAATTTTCTAGATAGGATTCAGCATTTTGAACAATTTTAGCATTCTTCTTCTTTTTTAAGGCAATTTCTATGTTTTGAGGAGGAAAGAGCCTAAGCTATGCCTACAAATTACTGTGTTATATGTAAGTTAGTAATGGGGGCAGTTTCAAAGTCTTTTCAAAGAGAAAAGCTAGGAAAATATTTTTTAAAAGAGGATGAAGAGAATGGGTATGAGCTTGAACACAATTAGAATATGAAAAATACAATTGTGAATAAGACAGAGGATGGGACAGGGTTGATGTGTCAAGATTTTAAAATCCAGGCAGTTTTCAGTAGATTTTTATGGAATATTCTGTAACAATTTTTTGTGTTAAATTTTAGGTGAGGAAAACTTCTTTGATGAAGTGTTGATCTAGATAACTCAATAACGCCTAACAGTTTCCTCAAGGATTGTAGTCATCTCTTATAAGCATAAAAAAATCAAACCAATGTGAGATGGGGCACTATTTATTATTAGGGAAAAGATAAAAAATAAATATATGAATCAGCACTTATTTGATAAATCAAATATTTGATCGAGATAGAAATGACATAGACATTTAGGATAGCATCAGGCAAAATGTGCAGAAAAACCCAGGAAGCGAGATAAAATATCTCATTTTAGTTTTTATATTGAGACATGTACTATATAATAAGGATTTTTATCAGTAAATACATTGCAAAGTAGCACTAGAGTAACCATTGTATCTAATCACATATGAACTAACCATAGGTTAGACTTGCCTTTTGACATTTTCTCTTTTTTATTGACAATTTTTATTTGCTATTCTTTTCAGTTTAAAACTGAATAGGAACTAGTAGGCAATTTTAATTTGGTTTCTGTTTATTCCATAGTGATGTGCTCAACTTTAGCTTTACCAAAATCTGGCATCCTTAGGAAATATGAGTTCAGGCATCAGTACAAGCTGCTTTGATGGAAACAAGACTACTGGCTGCAAAAGAGCATCTCTATCTGTTTCTCTTCCTCTCACCCAACACCAGTTTGTAATCACACTGCTCTGCATCTTGATATGGAGTATGTATATATGTGTGTGTGTGGGGTGCTTTTTTACAGATACTGGGAACTGGTTTCATCATGGTGGTAACTGAGTAAAGAGCACACAAAGATAATAAAGTGCATATTTAGGGATGGTTTGATTTTCCACAAGTTATTTTTTAAGGTCTCCTCTGTTTCAGTCTGTGTTGTTTGTCATTGAGTGTCAGACCTGTGCATGGCATACTTTGGTAATATGAAGCACATGGCTTATAGCATTCTGTTGTTTGCCTTTTAACTTCAAAATTAGTCTTTCCAATTTAAAATGCATGAAAAACATCTGTATACTCTTTCATTAGAGTCTTTTCATATGAATAACATCTTCTGCATTCTTTTGAAACTGGTTACCTTAGGGTACAGACTTGGGAGGAGTATTCAGAATTCATCCTCCCTTCTCTCTTACATTCTATGCACTTATCCAAGAGAAATAACTTAAAGGTGACTTCAAGCTAAATTATTTTATATACAAGTATAAAACTTCTGAATCTATGAAGTACAGAAGACTCTATTCTAGAAGAATGTATGAACTGTTGAAACTGAAGCTAGACCAGTTAAAAGCCTAAATATGTGAAAAACAATTTTGTGGAAATGAAGATTGAATAAGAGACAGGTACAAAATTAGCAGAGTTCAAAAATAGAAGAAAGAGGGCAGAAAAACAACAGAGTAAGAAATAGCAATTTGAAAGAAAAATAGGTAGAAATTTATGTAGCTAGCACACTGCCTGATTCCAAAAGTTCTTTGAACTGCTGCACAAAAAATACACAGCCAAATCTCTGGAATCTCCACTCCTAATGAGATCGAAGCTAAAACAAAATTACAGAAAGTACTATATCTAATTCTCAAACAAATATTAAGGGTAAAGAAACAGAAATACTGATAGTCCTTGAATTACCATTCATATAGCGACTATTTGAAATTACAATGGTGTTAAAAATTAGTTATGAGTGATCTGCAGCACTCATCATCACAGCATCCTGTGGTCACCTGATCACAATTGGACACTTGGCACACATTTATGAAAGTTGCAGCATCCTAGGATCATATGATTGCCATTTGCAACCTTTGTTTCCAACAAGCAACATCAATGGGAAAGCTAGTAGGGAAGACTGCAAATTGTGATGCCAAGATGTACAACTTAACAACCACAGTAATTTGGTTAACCATAGCAAAAAAGTTTGTAAAGTTTGTATAATTTCAAATAGTCGCTATATTAATGATAATTCAAGGACTACCAGTATTTCTGTTTCTTTACCCTTAATATTTGTTTGAGAATTAGATACAGTACTTTCTGTAATTTTGATGCAGTCATGTGATACCACACTTAACAACCACATCACTTATCAATGGATTTTCTAGTCCCGGCTGTGATGCTAAGTCAAGGCCTACCTGTATAGATTAGCTGCCCCAGAGTTCAACCACTGGTCTATCCAGCTTACTATTGCTACTACCAACTGGCAGGGGAAAACCAGAGGATGACTCTGGAGTTCACATTGTGTGTTCTGTCACTGAAATATGTACTGTTCTAGGTGATTAAGTATCAGCAGTTATGCTGGTCAACTTGTCAATCTGCCAATGAAATTAAATGGAATATTTTATAGGTTTCATTTGAGCCTATTTACATGGGGGCATGGAACATTTTTACCTTTCCCACTGAATTAGATGGTACCAATTTATCTACTTTTACATGCTTTCGAACTGCTAGGCTGGCAGGAGTGGCACTTGGGTCTCGAACTCAGGCTGCCAACCTTCCAGCCAACAAATAACTGTTAAACCACCGCGCCCTCTGCAGTTCCGTATCTGATTTTTATTCTACTTTTAATTTTTCCCACCAATTTTTTTATACCTAGAGCTTTTAAGTGATTTTAAGTAATTAAAGTCAGTTAAAAGTAATTATCTCCTCTCTTCTTATGCAGCTATAAATACTACAGATTGTTTTGCTTACCAGCAGCTTTAACTGTTTAAATTCTGGTTAATGTTAACTGCTGTTTGTTGAAAACAAGCCAACATAAAACTGTGAGTTATGCAGTTGGCTTGCTTAAACAAATGAGAAACAGAAGTTATTTGAAAACAGAAGGAAACATTAAGCACACTTTCACATGACCAATGACAGAGAAGAAGAGAGATTGGTGTCATAAAACTAAAATATAGTTTCACATGATATCAATCTAAAAAAATTAAAAGATGATTTACATCTGAAAATAATAGAGCGATCTTACTCTGTTGCAATCATTAATCTCTTTCATATGCATGTGCAGTAAATAAATATTTGAATGCTTTACTACATTAAAGGTAGTCTTTGTGAGATATTTTTTCCTCAGATCTTATTCTGAAATAAGAGTTTTTTGGAGTAAAAAAAGGAAGAAAAACCCAAAATACACCCATTCCCTAAAAAGAGAAAGAAGAGAATAGAATTTAAACAGTTACCCCTATTCATTTTTCCGTTCTGAAGATATGCCAGTTCACAAGGGTTTAACTGGGTGCTTTTTTTACCTGCTTGATCTTTTAAATGCTGTAATATTAGGTCCACTTTACTGAAATGAAAATAATTTAATTGGCCAAATTTCTAAAGGCTTAAGCATTCAAACAGTACAGCTCTATAGTTCATTCATGTCTCCAAGCATAACTTTCTGTTTATAGGCAGCTATACTTTAACTTTCTAATAATATGTCCCTTTATCTGAGCTTCCCTTAAAAGTTAAAACCATTCTCAACATAAAAGAAGTTCTATCTGAACAGATTTGAAACTTAAAAACCAGAAAGTGGAATAGCATGGATATCAAAGGACATGATAACAACAACAAAAACAGGGAAAAGTACAAATTTTTATATTTAGGAGAAAATTAACTTCAAACTTTAAGAGAATCTGTTTGGATTTTCCCTATTGATGTCATCCTCAGGAGTCAGTCCTAGCATTAATCACTAAGTTTATTTGACTTCATCAGGAAAGCTACACTCTGTTTAAATGCTTAGAAAAGAAATGCTTAAAATTGTTATTTCCTCTTTTTTAACATATTTTCAAACGTTTCTGAAATAATTTGCATGGACATGAAGAGAAATAATATCTAGTACAGAGATATATGCATAGTTATATACAGGAATATATTCTTCATCACATCTCAAACCCATTTCACATTCCCACATATATGTGCAGCAGGATTCCTGAACATCTACTAAACAATATGGAGCATGGAAACCAAAAACACTCAATTTATAACTCACTGTCTAACTTTACAATAGCATCTATGCTGTAGAGCTACTAAATTTTCTTGATCTTTAAACACACTCTTAATATAGAAGGGCTTATTAGTGTTCTACAAACATCTGGATTCAAAGAGGAAAAGATGATTTGGAGCATACGTTGATGTGTACATCATGTCTGCAACCAGCTATCCAAAGAAGCAGTGCTCCAGAAAAAAAAAAAGCTTCCTTTAAGCTGCTGACGACACAATATACATATCAATGTATATTCCAAATTACATTTTTTTCTTTTTGAATCAGGATGGTTCCACAGCTCTAATTCATATTAAAAATTCAATACAAATATCCTTGTCTTTTGAATGCTTTAGCCTCATACTATTCAGTACATAGCATCCCTAGCTTAATAGTGTCTTAAAACTTGATCTGACAGACCTGTGAAAGTTGTGATTTTCCCACCTCTATCCAACAGTATATATTTATGAAAGATAAGAAACATCATGTAAAAGATAACACAATCAGAAAAACATATGAAATTTGCTTATGCTGTCTTTGCTGCTTCATCTGACTCAGCATTTCATTCTCCTATAAGTAGCAGAAGTCATTTTAAGCTACAGAAGGAAATGCCTCCTGAACCTGGAATCTTCTTCATGCAAAACATGATTTCCACCATTGAGCTGTAGTTCCTTCCTTTTAGCTAATAATAAAGACTCTGGACTTTTAAATGTAAAAATAAATTATGGTTTTGCTAGCATGAGCACAGTTTATGACTATCTTCTCTTCTGGTACCTTGTCTTTCTTAACTGATGGATGATATCTATGCACTACTAATTGTGCTTGGCAAGAAATCCAATTGTAGTTTGATTAAATTTCTTCTCAGGCAAGATAAGAAATTATAGTTGGTTAGGTACATCTAACCTGGTACCTGTTTCCTCAAAAAAGGAAACCTTTTTTATATTATAAAAATATTATTATATATTATATTTATGTAAATTTTAACCATTTTCTTCCATAAAATTATGTGCAAGCCTCCCCTACATTTTTTTAAATTTTTTGATACCTTTATAGTTTCACTCGGAACACCGGGCTCTGGAACTTTATTCAAGTAAGTGGTCAAGTCTTGATCAACATGTTCAAACACCAGTGTTAATTTTGTCTCTCGTTCAGTTCGGGATACTGTGCATACATCAAATAACCTAAGAAGGATGAAAAAGAAAAATGCTAAGTAAAATGGGCGGACACCATTAAAGGAGCACTGTATCTCTTTTCTTTGGATGAAACTTAAAAACCAGAACTGTATTAAATTCATTCCATTCCACAGCAGAACACATGGAAATGGATCAAGATGGCCAACATTCTCCATACAGTTAAGCTAAAGTTTTTCTTTATAGTATTATGCTCTTAGGTATCTTCACAACTAATCATTTACAAATATTAATTGCAGTTTTTTGTTATATTTCATTTTACAACAAGACTGTCAATGGTGTCTGAAGACGAGATTAGTACATACGATAACACAAATATGCATTTCTTTTATGTTCTGTAAAAATAAACTGCAAGCTTATAATCTGTGCCAAGTTCCTATCCATCTAATTTAAAATATTTTTAACATCATTTTGTGCTGTAAAGCAAAACTTTTTAGGAAAAATCAAAATAGTAAGTGGTGACAGTATAGTACTTTGTTTGAAAGTACACCCACCTTGTCCCCAAAAAGGTAAAGTTAAGCTGACACAATGGCCATAATTCATAATATTGATTTAATATATTATTTACTATTTATCATATTTTAAATATATTATTTACTGTTTATAGTCTTTTTTTAAAAAATTTGAACCTGTTAACCAAGTATTTGCAAGTTGGCACAATAAGAATACATAGATTTTGATAGAAAATGGATAGGAAATACCTTACAATATTATAATTTTCAAATGACACATTAGAATACAGATTTGTTGCTTTTCTGTTCACATTTTTCTCTCTATACCTAGTTTTGTTATCTATATGGTACCAGCCATTTCTTAGATTCTTTCAAAACATAATAATAAAATAGCAAACACAGTAACCTGATTATTTTTAAAGAAATGAAAACTTTTTGACATGTTCGCCATGTTGTAAAAGACAAGCCCTCACTGCAATAATTTTGAGCCTCAAAAAATGTCCTCATGTTAGCAATGCAGTCTTCATTTTTTCTGAATTATGGTCTGATTATATTCTCTCTTCATGTGTGGTAAAGGCCATTTAGATAGTAAAATAGAAACACAGTAAAACTTTAGCTAAGCCCTTTCAAAATTCAAAAGAGAAGGATGAGATTATCTCCATCAACAAGACATTCAGAAATCAGCATAAACTGTGGCATAAACAGTGTTACTCAGCTGCATCTATCCCAGATGTGCACTCTTTCCAAGCTATGGGCGAGACGTTCCATAGGGCAGGAGCCACAGCAGAGAAGGCTCTTCTCCTAGACCCCGCCAGCCGAAATTCCTTGGCTGACGGGA
>JANHZU010010288.1:230644-263716 GCA_032468055.1 Acrochordus granulatus | reverse complement strand
TACTTGTTTCAGATGTTAGGGACAATCATTTCTACCTCAAATTGCGTTGAAAATGATTTTTTGGTGAATATTTTTGGGGGCGTGGAACAGATTATCTGAGTTTCCATTATTTCCTATGGGAAACCGCGTTTCGCTTTACGAGAATTTCGCACTAAGAGCGTTCTTCCGGAACGCATTAATCTTGTCTTGTGAGGCACCACTGTACTTGCTCCAGTCCATTTTTAAATGCCTGTTGGGAAGACTTAGTTATCTAATAGGCTGCCCAGTAAAGTATTAACTCGACATATTTGGAAATCATTTCTACTGAAATCAACAAGTATCACATCCCATGTAAGCTTCAAGTGGCCATTGTTATTGCAAAAAAAAATTGTGCAAGAGTTTAAAATACATTTTGTTTGTTGAAACTGTGACTACTGATTCAACTTTGTTTGCAAAGAAATCTGAATGAACAATTTAGCAGCAGCATTAATTCACTAGAAAAATAAGTTCTGTGAAAGTTTTTGATTATAGTGTTTGATCATAATCCTATCCCTGCAACATTTGTTTTGGATAATGCAGTACGAATGAAGTGTGGCTCAATCTTATTGTTTTTTTTATGGAAATGCTGACCTATAGAATGGAAAATACAGTATGTCATTTAATCAGTCTATCCTTATAACTGCATGCTCGAATACAGAACAGTATGCTCACTTAATAAGGCAGTCTTTAGAGATCCTATATGGCACAAAATAGCATGATTGAACTAAAATTGGGCTTTGGCCATGCTTCTGGCATTCTGGCCAAAATATGCCAAAACTGAGAAATATTGTATCTTTTCTTTATATCAGGGAATCAGGGAATGCTGCACGTAGATTTTAGCAATTTACGCTCAATACAAAGGACAAAGCTTGTAGTTCTCACACTGAACTGACTCTATGGTGACAAGGCCACGTTGAATAGTCTTTCAAAAATTGACAGCAACTTTGTTAAGTCAAAAGAACTAGGTAAATTGGGAAAGAAACAGGGTTTTAAACTTCCCTCTCTAATAATCAAAGCTACATTGAAATTATTTGATCACACATTTTGTGTGTGCATTTGTTGGAGCATATATCAGCATGCATACATATCTTGCACATATGGTACAAAAGGGGGCAAATTAACGTTCATGCATATATGTGATTCTGAACATGTAACCCTTGGAAATGGGAAGGCTCTCATTCCAGGGTAGTGTGTAACCCTGGAATTTTATGTAATTATTTTTATGACAATTCATGTTCATCTTGGTAAATTTTTTTATCAATTTATATAAAAAACATCAATTGATAATTTTTTTTATCAATTTACATAAAAAACATCAATTCATGTACTCATCTTGGTAAAACAGAAAAAAATAATTATTTCCAACAAAGTTGAAGGAAGCAGAAAGGGAATGCAACATTTACCAACAAAAGGTAAATGGATGAAATCACAAAGATCTCTGGAATGAATTTGGAAGAGCTACAAGTTACTGTTAGAGGCAAGTCAAGATAGCTTGATTTGTAATAGTAAACAGTAGAAGTTAAAGTGGCTTTTTCATTTCTGCAGTTTTTTCTTTCTTGTTAATCTTTTAGCCATCTGAAACAGGTACAGCATAGATTTATGAGAATTTAAGTTTTAGGAGAAAACAGATAATTCACTGATAATTTTAACTTTACTAAATACATACATGGAAAAGATACACAGCCAGGGTCATTTAACCAAAAATGAAACAAGGACAATTTTATATCTTTCTCCATTTCTTTCATTTTATAATCTGAAATAAAGCATCTCAAAGTACATATCTGAAAAAAAATATTTCAAGAGATTCTTGTCAAAAATGTTCAACTACAGTATCTCAATTCAGAGATTGCATTTGCTAATTTTTGTCATATTATTAAAATATTCCCACCCAAACCATAGATTTTTTTAAAATGCAGATCAAATCATTCAGTCAATGAAACCCCTTTTTTGCTGTTTCTCTCTGTATCATTATCAGCCAATACTTTCCTAACTCCCACTCTCAAGCAAAAATGAAAGCTCTCTTAGTTAAGAAATGATTGAGGTGGTTTGTTCCACTAGAATTGGAGCAAATGTTCCTTTCAAAGGTAACTGCTATTCAGCAGCTGTATGCAAACTACCAGATCAAATGTGGTATGTAGGGGGGAGGAAGGATTCAGAATCCTTCCCCATGCTCCTACCCCCACCCCACACCCATTCCAATTAACACTACTGGTTTGGCTTGAAAGATGGAAAGAAACAAAAGCAACTGCATTCATAATATGGTTAACAAGTATGCTGAGTACATAAACAGTAATCAGATACTGCCAGGACATAACATGATAATTTTGAAAGGGGAAATTCCTAAGAAACCTTAAACAGTAACAGATACTTTGCAGTATTACCTGTGTTTCATCTATAGAGTTTCATCTACATATGTTAGAAGTCAGGGCTGTCCCAGTACTTTGCGGTAAGAAAAAACAAAATCCCCTTATGCATCTTTTTATTCTTCTACATACAACTTATCTCTTCCAGATCCTGTACTAAGCAATAATTTTACAACAGTATTCAATTAAAGTTATTCTTCTTTAATAACATATACCCATATGTAGGGTATTTATTCAACAATATGACCATACATCCCAAATGTATTTTGTGGCTGTAAAAAAAAAAGATTTTTCAGCTTATTTCAGTAACTGCATCTCCCCCAGGATATGCCAAATTATATTCTGAAAATGAAAAATTGCCTTTTAAAGCAATTCGAGATCTACTTACATACATAATTTGTACATCAGTCATGCTCTCAAATTAGTTGCCAGATGCTATATGAGCTCATTACAATGTGGTAATTTTATTAAAATAATGGCACAATGGATGGAGAACATATGGAAAGGAACACAAGTGATCAAGTTAATTGAGATGATCCTAATGCCCAGGAACTTCTATCCCTACAAATACAATTTTCAAATACCTCTTACAAGCTGAAATCTGCTTAAAAGTGAATATGTGTTATCGATTTGCTATATTTTGTGAATTGGACTCTATAATTACTTGTGGAAGACCTATCTTGCATAAGTGTTATTTTAACGATACAAAGATTTTCATACAACTATTATGAACTGATGCTTATAAGAATCCATTGAGGCTTTTTTTCTGGAAGAGTCATTTAGGTGAAATGTGGCCATACAAATTGAGTGAATGAATGAATAAATAAATTAGAAACAACTTTAAAAGTTGCTTCATTACAAGCCAGTATGTTTGGTGGTACCTCCCAACAGGGAGTGGCAAGTATTTTTTTTCTATTATCTGCCACCTGATCCTTTTAAACCACATGCCATGAATTTGGGAATTTTGGCATGCAGAGCTTGTTCTCTGTTGATGATTTAGGCCTTTTCAAACTTCGTGTATTTCCATTATAGTGCAAGTCTGGTTCCCAACCCATAGTAATCTGTTATGCACATTCAAATTTATGTAGAATTCAGTTTACAAATAACTCAAGAAATTTTCAGAAACAGATACATGGAATAGCATGGTGAAAACAAGATACATGGTACAATTTGCTGTTAGTATATTAGATTAATACTTGGAGATATACTGTTAAAACCTCTTGTCAGCCAGGAATCCTACTTGTTCCAAGTTAAGTTAAGTTATCATGCAGGATTAGCTCAACTGTGAGAAAATCCAAGAACATTGCCTTGTTTCCCAATACTAATAAAAATAAAATAAAAAGCTATCCACCAATAAAAGCTATCCACCAAACTCACTATTTCTCCCAAAGACAAAGAAGATGGTAATGTAAAAGATATTTGATCCAACACAAAGAAAAATTGAGCATGTTCTCAAGTAAAGCATAGATAAGCAAAACCACAAGTTCATTATATCCCTTTAGTTTTAATCAATTGTTTACAGGACCTATTTTATAATAAATACCACATACTGTATGTAAAATGCATTTATGTGGTAGTAGTTTGTCAGATGCACTTCTTTAGTAGTTTTATGAAAAACAAGTCAGCCATTATAAGTGATGATGCTAATAGACATTATGAATTTTAAATTATACAATGATTTCTGTTCAATTTATGTGTTTCAATAAGAAAACACAAAAACACATAGCATACATATATTCCAGGGAAACATAACAAAATATTTTCCCAGAATAAAAAGAATAGCACTTCAAGTAACCATTAACTTACTTAAATGGAACATGTTTTTCAAATATACTAAAGAATACACACACCCATGTATGTATGTATGTGTGTATGTGTGGGAATATATATGCATACGAATGACTATCCAGGAAGTGAATATTTGTTTTGGGTTAAAAAACGAACTCTACAAATTAATTATGTATGATTTCTGCACTGTCCATTACTGCATACAATATATTTTAAAGTTCTTTATTCCATATTGTATTTTGCAAACAAAACATAAACACATACTTTTGCTAACAAATGGATTTTTTTGAAAAAAAAATCAAGATAGTGATGTTATAAGTTAGTTTAAAGAAAATATATAATTTAATAATAATTCATTAAAAAGGCAAACAGTCCTACTGAGACACAGAAAAGGTACATTTAATTAGAGTCTAGGCTTTGTTCTTAAAAATTCAGTAGGTTTACAACCTATTAAAGAGCTGAACCTCAAATTCATTCAGAAGGCATCTTTTCTTCCTGCATCCTTTTTGACCTTAAATTTAAGAATTGTGGAGTCCATATAAATTTCATAGAATATTCAGTACAAAATGTGAATTTGCTCTTAGTACACTGGAAAATTTTGCATGAAATAGTTTATTAATTCATAAATAATATGTATATCTTTGGCCAGTCTTTAAAATGTATTAAATATATTACAGTACTGCTGTAAACAGAATTTCACTGATATATAAATAAGAATATATATTTTTTAGAATCATCAGTGATAATACAACAGTAGAAGTGATTTAATACTCAGCTTCAGATATACAACACAAAACATACAAGCAGGGAGCACAACAGCTACCAAATTCCTTGTGTGTCTCATAACGCTTGGCCAATAAAGTATCTATAATCTGTAATCAATATAATCTAAACTCATCTACAGAATGCATAGAAAAGAGGTGTACATAGTTCTAAAAAACAACATGCTGCATACAATAGAAGTTATGGATTCAACATGGCAATGTAATTTGTTTTCATCTTTTAAACTTCAAAGGGATTGTCTCAGATGTCAGTGTTCAATTATATGGAATTCAACTTTTATGCAGACAAGGATAAGAAGACTTATTACAGTACACAACACAGTGTAATGCTATATGCTGTACATGCGGTACATATTGGCTGATGAGTTCTGACAGCTGAAATCTTAAAGTTATCAAGTTTGAAAATATTGCAATAATTACCCAAAATAATGCAATATGAAGGCATTATTTAAATTATTGGGAAATAAAAAAGGGCTCTATCATTTAAAAAGCTCACAATCAATGCAATTCCCCAAATGCTACAAAGCAAAGATCAATTCTAAATAAAAGAATCAACAAAGGTACCCTTTAAATGTTCACTTATCTTATTCTATTTATTTTAAACATCTTTACTCTTGTTCTTCAGCTGACAAGGATCTCGGAGGAGATCCGTTTTGGATTAATACAATCAAGCAAGAAGTTACAGAGGAAAAAGAAAGATTGTGAGGTTTTTGCTATGTTACAAAGTTTGCTAGCTATCCTCTATAGTAGTTGTCCCCTAATGGCTATGTTGGCTGGAAATTCTGGGAGTTTGTAGCCCCAACCAATCTAAAAAGCATCAGGTAAAGAGAGAAAAAGAGATGCAGTTAGGAAAATGGACCTTGAGATATGAACTTCTTGAATCAAACGTCAACTGTTCTGTGTCAGCATAAGGAAATATTAATACTGATTGTACAGAATAAAGAAGTGATATTTAAAGTACTTTGAGCATACAGTAAAGACTTCAACAGGTTTTCGTTTATCGTCAGATAGGCATATACTGTAGATAATAAATTCTCTGTTTTCCATTTATTTTTCATTTTTTAATCCCCCCCCTCCAATTGGGGAGAGGAGAACTTTTGTCAATCTATGGCACAGGACTTAAAACATGTTGAGACTTTGTATGTTTTGTTGTTCTTTTGTAGCATATTGTGTGAATCCAAACATTGTGGGTTATTATAGATTATAATTTAGTCAACAGAATAACTTGTTAATTATTTTATTAATAAGCCATGGTTATGCAAAACATGGATTAGTGCAAGTTTTTAAACTGTCATATTTCAAATTCCTAAAATAAATGAATTTGTTAGATTTCACACTAATAAATAGATCTAATAATTTCCCTGGGGTTGGGCAATCAATAAATATATATATCAAATTTTCTTGGAATAATTACATTTTAACCTTTAAATTTTGTCATGGGTTTCTCATGCTTCACCATACCACAACTGCTCATTGCTCTCTTATATTTCTCACATTTCAAACTCAGAGGTTAGTCAGGTCAGCTGCAGAAACAGACCCATACTAGGGTCTTATATCATGCTAAACTGTAGTTTGCTTAACCATGGGGATTACTGAATAAAGCACAATGATTCATATAACGTATTAAGCCAAGAATAAACAAAGCATTTTATGCTTTAATATGTCATGCTATAACTTGAAAATTAAGCAGAAGTTGTTAGTATGGACAGGACATTCTGATTCTAGAACCATAATAATTAAAAAGGAACAAAAACATTAGTACCATTATGTGTTAACTCCTTCACATATTAACACCTTGAGACATCCCCCCTACACTCATGAGATATTGATTTTTAAAATCATATGAAACAAATTTCTGGAAAGATGATCAAATATCCAAACAATTCTTCTTGTACGAATCATAGAGATGCAATTCCATACTTTAGAAACAATATTAGTACCCTGCAGTCAGTCAATATTTTATTGCAGTCTAAGACCAGTACAAATTAGTACTTTAGTACCTTGCATTGGCTAATTTATGGTTTTCTTGCTGAAACTGAGTTTCCAAAATCAGTATCAAGGAAGTTAACAAGGGACAGAGAGGGAGCATGAGAAAGAGCTCTTTTGCCCCAAAATATTGTCACTCAGCATCTTTTGAACTTCAAAATAATTGCTGTCAGCATAGCTAATTACTAAAAGTAACTACATCTACTAGAAATTTTGGGTTGCTGGCATAAGCAGAAGAATTATAGCTCAAAATCTATAATAATACACACTAAATCATTATCTATTTGGTATAGAATACTTTTGCTTGAAATATTCAATTTCTGACTCATATTCTTTAAATGCAGATTCCAGTACATTCAAGCTGATAGATGGTGCTAGATGCAACAAATATAATCAGAATCAGAATATTTACAGAAGTATTACAACAGGAAATACTCCTAATTTTATACACAGGAATTTCCTGGATTCAATATGTCATTTATTCCTGGCAAATTCTATTCTTTGTCTATATATACTTCATGTTTTCTGCAAGCAGTGAAGTAGTACCTTATGTAACTGGGGCACGTATTTGTGCCAGATTTATATATTCTGGACAATAATGATTAATTAAACATTTAATCTTTCAGCTTGAATTTTGGACCGGGTACCTGGAACTTATCTTACCAAACACAATGTTAGTAAGATGAGCTTATCCACATGGTATGCTTAGTTATTTATACATAAGCCATGGCTTTGACTGGTTTTCTAATAGGGAAAGGTGAAACAAGAATTTCCAAGGGTTAGGGTTTCAAACATTTTAAAATTCCAGATTTTCTTGCAAATAAATAAAGGATCAGATTCTGAAGCCCCCTGATTTGTGTATGCATAAATTATAAAACTAATCCTAGAAAGAATTCAAAAGAACAATTTTTAGTTATTTCTTGTTTCAATAGTAGGTGACGTAAAAATGTTCTGGTACTGTTTTCTGAAGGCAATTATTGCAAGGATGTATCTGAAGGCCGATGCTCAGTCAGTAAACTACATTAAACCATAACATAGTTTGTTTGAATTTGACTTAGCATGTTCTCTAAACGAGGCAAACTGTTTTGTAAAGACATTATCTGTACTTTAATGTGTTGGATGAACCCAATTAATTATAGTTTAGTGTACAAATCAGTTAAAACAAATCATGCTTATCTCCATGTGCAAATCTCAACTCAATTCTTTTACTCAATCTCAGTTTTACATTGAAACTCCCAGCTGCTATTATACAACACTAGTTCCAAGCAACAAGTTGAACCATTATCAGTCAATGATGACTTTAACTAAAAGAGTTTGTTTCAACAGATTATACTAAATCTGTATAGAATAATTACCATGAATAAATGGGAAGACTTGTTTTTCAAGAAAACATTCAAATGGTGAAAGAGAAGAGTCAAGCTCTGGGAAAGAAAGTTCATTTATCTGAACTTTCAAAGTCATCCTTAAGTACATCATCAGAGAAATAAACATCGAAAGTAGACAACTGTGAAGGTTGGTGCTCAGCCAATCATAGACAGTGGCAAAATGTAATTGATTTAAAGGGCTTGTAGGTTCTTTAGAATTGTCTCCTGCCTGTTAAGTTCTCCATGGCCGAATGTAGACGATTGGAAAGGCCTGCGTTCAGCCAATCACAGACAGGTGGCAAAATATAATTGATTTAAAGAGTCTGTAGTTTGTAAATTGTTTCAGATCTTTATTTTCTCTGATGATGGACTTAAGGATAAGTCTGAAAGCTCAGGTAAATAAACTTTCTTTCCCAGTGCTTGACTCTTCTCTTTCACCATTGGAGAATAATTGTTGAATCAACTAGCATTGCCCAAAGAAAATAAATATAGCCAGCTGTTATTGTTTGGCTATTCACAGCATTAGTGCAGTCCACTGAATCAAAATTACTGAAGGATTGCTGAGAGGATGAATATTATAAGAAATATTATTCAAAAACAAAACTTGCTCTAGATAACAAACAAAACCAGGATACTTTCTACAGCATTTTGAAAGACTGGATTTCAATGAAAAAAGAAAGGAAACTATATGTCTATTCTACTATTCTTTAACTGTCCTTTTCTGGATTATTTGAACATTTAATATTGGAGGATAGATCTTCCTGCCCTCTCAATTATAGTGATTGTAGACTTTAGGATTAAAATAAAACACATTTTAAAGGATTAAAATAAAACACATTTTAAAGGATATCCCAGGCAACCTTTGCACAATATTTTTAGTAGAAAGCAGGCAAGAACATCTTTCTTATTATAAATAATTTACTGTTATATGGAAAATGAAAAAATAACAAAAGTGGATTCAGTATTGTTGACATACCAGGGTCTATGTGAACATAATCCAAATTTAGCAAAAATTATGATAGATCACTCCATATGAATTCTAGATGTAGAGTTTTAAACTTACATAGCATTATATGGAAAGCATGCTGCATGCAAAGACTTGATTCCACACCCAGTTAAATCTTTTTGAATCAAGTCTCTATCCCTTGTGGTGGCAGTTCCTCATACCAAAATGAAATGATTCATAGAGAATAAGATTTTTCAGTCACAGTACCTATATAATGTACAATAATGTTCAGTATTGGAGGCAGAATATTTTCTTGACACTAGTTGTTGAGCACCACAAATAAGAGTGTGCTGTTCAAATATTTTTGAGGGCTTTCTATAGGTATCTGGTTGATCACTGTGGAAAAATATTCTGGTCTAACAGACCTGATCCAACAGGCTTCTTAAGGTAATCGTTGGGTAGCAAATTTCATGCTCTGAAAATATTGTAAGAGGACACCTAATAAAATAAACTTTACTGTCATTAATGGTAATATGTGCTCTAGCATCCAACTATTAATAACATACCAAAGTCCTACGGTATCATCTTCTTTTGTTTTTCTTTTACTGGAAAAAGCCAAAGCACTATATTTTCTCTAATTTGTATTAGACAAAAATCTATTTATCTATTCCTATGTACAATAATAAGCAAATACAACTTTCACATATAATAAGAATATTATTTACAGACCAATACCTAAGGTAAACTATTTGATAAAGTAATACAGGTTAAAAAACAGAATCCAAATATATTATAGATTTCTCTTTCTTAAAAATAGTTATGTCAGAAAATGACTAAAATTGTAGCACTATGGATTGCTTTCTTTGTTCTAGGATTTTCTAAGATTCTAAAACAGAGTTACTTCCTCATAAATAGTCCTTCTGAATTTTCAGATCACACCACTTTACTGTTCCTTCCGTAAATGGCTCTTCCATAATTGAATTTGCAAAAAATAAACGCTTAAAGCAATAACAATCAATGGATCAAAAAGCAACCACTTTGCAAGAATTTAAATCTATGAAATGTTATAATTTCTAGACAGAGAAGCTATACCATGGATTTAGACCAAAACAATTACCTATTTAAATTACCAGCATACTGTATTGTCTAAGTAGATTGTAACTAGCTTAAACTATGATTTTTCTATAGATCTTCATAATTCCAACCATAAGTAGATCACTTTTCCTCACCCTGTTGCCCTTCAAATAGGAAGGCATGATTCTCATCAGCAAAGCCATTGGTTTGTATAGGGAAGGTTGGCAAAGCTTACAAATTCATTCAGAAAGTGCACCCAATAAGTAAAAATTAATAGATCTTAACTATCTTGAATTCTACTGAAATAGACTTCAGTCAGTAGCACCATCTAATAAACCAAGTTAATTATCTTTTAGATATACTGTAAATACTCAATATTTCATTTTATAAAAACTACTATTAGCATATAAGATAGATCCTTTGTTGCATATAGAAAAGCAAAACTTAAGGATCTTTCTAATATTATTAAGCTTACAGTTATAGAAATACTATTAATGTGTCACACACCTAAATTAAGTAGATATAGGATTGTAAATGTTTTCTTTTAATAGAGTCTAAATATGAAGATTTATACTTAATTACATACGTGCAAAAATTCCTTGGAAAATTTCACTAAAAGTCCTAACTTGGCTTCTTTCAAATTCCTGGTATGTATGATACCAGATATGTATAGGCATTTTTTAATAATTAATCATCATATACATTTGAACCTCATGTTATTACATATCAGACGTATTACTCATCTAAAGAAACAGTATGATTAGAACTACTGGGACTCCACCCATGAAACTGGTAAATGAATCTTCCTCTGCAACTATCACATCAGCAAGAACATGACATAAACCATAGACATGAATACACAGGAATATTCTGTTACTGACAAACAGCCTTGTATTATTTCTGAACCCTTTATAAAAGCTAAAACTTACAAAAGCTAAAGATGGGAAGAGTAATAATAAATAAGTCTTCTGTTTTTTAATTTATATTCCAAATCATTTTTTTACAATCTATAAAAATTTAGGCCAGGAATTGTCATCAGAAATTAAGCATCCATGTGGCCTGAAATGTAATATATTTAAAGGCCATAAGCAACTAAGGCTGCAATCTGCAGTGGAAGTTAAATTCTGTTAAATTCAATATACCTTATTTCTTATCAGGTGGGAGAAGAAACCACACTCACTTGTTCAATCATTATGGCATCCTATCACTTGCCATTACTATAAATCTTATTAGAAACACACTTTAGAATTCATGCTTTGTACATCAAGATAGTACATCCATGTTTGTTAATTTCACAACTAAGTTCACACATTTCAGAAAGTTACACTGTTATTTGTTTAATTCGGGCTTAACAAATTGTGTAAATCTAGTCATTGTGATTAACTAACAATTGTTTTGATGCTTAATCCAATATACAAATCAAGCCAACCCTGGTTTTTTAAATTAAGCAAAGTATAACTCACTGTAATGTGTGAACATAGCATTAATACTCTCATTTCAGATCTCAAAGAAATCCAAGCCTTTGGAAACATTTTTATTCAGCATGTTTTTTAGTAGTTAGATTTAAATTTATCATTGCATAAAATTTCAATGTTTTTTATTTATTTACTCAGTTTGAATTTCTACGTTACATGTACTTCTAATAAGTTCTGTATTCTCTTGAATTGTTTAGAGGGGACTACATATTCTAAAGTAAGTTCTAATTTCAAAATTAACCTGGATACCATATAGGGTGATTATTACCTTAATGGCAATATTTAACAGTGCTAAAAAAATCATAGGTTGATCTAGGCATAACTAATTCCCAGTACAAAAGATACTCTTTTTTTTCATTTTTGTGTTCCAGAAATCAGTGCATACATGTGGCACTATGCCCATCCACTCAAATACTTAAGCCACACACCTATGCCTCTGGAGATAGATGTTTGAATGCGTAGGAGGCAAAGCTTAAGCAAAGGTGAGTTAGGCTGGCAATGTGCTCACTTAAAATCTATTTTGTACATCTGCTCTGATGGTCAGATTATCCAAATGTTTTGCTTAAATCTTCATTCAATCTACATAATCAGTCTCAATGTTGATCACATTCTCTGCCCAACTTCCTCACCTGACCACATTGGGATGCTCAAATGTTTCCAGATGCTTCAAGACTGCCACCTCACGTATAGTGGAAAGTGGCATTCCTTCCTCGCTGGTCTGCACTCGGACCCTTTTCAGTGCTACAAAACGCCCTCCGTTCTTCAAGTCCCGAGCCTTGAACACTTTCCCATAAGCTCCTTCACCAATTTCCGCCACACATTCATACTGCTGGTCAGCTAGGTTCATGTTGTCCTTATCCATCACTTCACGACTTTCCTTCTTCACCAATTCTTCTCTGGTGTTCCAACTATTTTAGCTGTTAACCTGGATTCCAATTGCAAATCTGTCTTTTCTGCTATTTCAACATGTATCCAGAACAATTATAGATGGGCCGGCCAACATTCCAGAACTGCAGTAATAAACCCTAATTGTTCTGTTGCTTAGTTGGTGAAAATTATCTCATGATCTTTGGAATAAATCTCTGTGTAAACCAATTCAATCTATAGAACCAAAAGGTGAGAGAGAAAGAGAGAGAGAGAACATAGTATTATTTCTCTATCACAGAATATCCTTTCATTTATTAATTTAGATTCTCATTTAATAGCATTAGTTTTACTACTTAACTAAGTTTTACTACTTAGTAAGTATTACCAGGTTACGTTCCCATTATTATTATTTGTATCTCATTCCTTATATTAGTAATCCTGTCTCCCTTCAAAGAATGCACATTTAATTTTCTCAACAAATCTGTGAGGTAAATTGGTTTAAGAGACAATAGTTGGAACTATCCATGATACTAAACCAAGGGTAATATTTACTATAGTTTGTGGAAATGCCATACTGGCTGTGTTTACATATCAACTTATAACTGAATACACACAGTGTATTAGGCCAAATATTTTGTAATATGACACGTCTCAATATGTGAACCTCCCCACTGAACTTGTCATAATCTAAACATTCTAAATTCTATTAAATTGATATTGTCATTACCTAGTTGAGTTTCTGAATAAACTTAATACCATTTTTTTTAAATTGAAGTTTTTTATTAGCTAAAATTTCCAAACCATCTTCAAGGACTGAGTATAATCCATTAAGGTGCCCATCAGATTTACATATTTCAACTTCTAAAATTTCTCAACAAATACATTGTCACCTGAGAATTCTGCTGTTGCTGAACCGTAGGTGTCATCTGCAATCAGTAATTGTGATTGGCTACAGCAAATTCAACCTTCAAATAATAAAGAGTGACAAGGGCTACAATACTTGTCTTTATACAGATCACCAATGTCTCTACATTATCACTAATGAGCAACCAAATCATCACCAAGAATCAAAAATTTCTTTAGTTTTGCTGTAAGTCAAAAATCAATACTTATAAAAAAGGTTCTTTAACATAACTTCAAGATTATTAAGGTAATTGCTAGTATTTTACAGATTACAAAACTGAAAAAATCCATAAAATATAGAAAAGACAATGGGTACATTTACAGATAAAAGCAAGTCTAGGTTTCCTATTGGTTTTATGCAGATGAGTTTATTAACAATAGAATAATTGATTTTGTATCCTAAATGCTTAATCAACCCTGAATGTTCATTGGAAGGACAGATACTGAAGCTGAAATAGTTTGGCCACCTAATGCAAAAAAAAAAGAGTCACAGGAAAAGACTGTGATACTGGGAAAGATTGAAGGCAAGAGGAGAAGGAGACAACAGAGGATGAGATGGTTAGACAGTATCATCAATGCAGTGGGCATGGGTTTGGGCAGACTCCTAGAGACAATGGAGGACAGGGAAGCCTGGCATGCTATGATCCATGGGTTGCAAAGAGTCAGACACAACTTAACAACTGAACAATATCTCAAAGCTATTTCCTACTATTGAACCTCCTTTTCTCATATTCCCACCTAATTCTCTGTTTTTAAATACTATATACTGTCTATAATGCCTGTGCATGAAAAAAACTTATATAAAATGTGGGTCACTGTGAACTTAGCCCATCTTATTAAAGCATTCATGTCCTCTTCATAGTTTGTGCAGATGGTTAAAAATCCTCTCCATGTGAAAACACATTTCCTAGGATTACATGTGAAGAAAGGGAGCTGAGCACATATGTATTCAAAGATTGATTTTGAAGTAGTTACAAAAGCTTTTCAAATGTGTGCCATATGTGCATGCTATATCAAGAAAGATTCACTATTTGTGTCAACTTACTGCAGTTTTTCACAATTCCTATTGCATGTACTTGTCTTCTACCCAGATTATGAACTTAGTCTCAGAATGTTTAAGCAATGAATTTTCCTAATTAATTAAGAAAACTGGCTGGGAAGACAGGTTATCTGTTGTATAATACACTAGAATATGCTAGGTCGGACAAGGCTGACCTATTTGTGATCTTTGTACTTTGGTTACTTTTTTTATAAATTCATTTCCACTATATTGCCTTTCTTATTTTTCTAATTACTTCAACTATCCTTGTGATTCATGCTATAGTATAGTTCTCTTTTTTAAATCTTATATCTCTCTGTACCTTTCACACAGACTTTTTCTTCTTCAGCTTTCTACTTCTTCCATTGAGTTTTCCGTCCTGTCCATGCTCTCCTTCCCTTTTCAAGAATTGAAAAGAACTCTAGTTCTTTATTCATGAATTGTGAAGTACTCCATTTTTTTCAGGCTTTTTTTTCAGATAAACTTTTCTTTCTCTCCAACCTGAGCTTTCATTTTATATAATTAAGCTGCTCTGTTTGTCAAAACTCCACTAGTGACAACTTTTTGAGCAGAAAGATTATGAATAATACAATTCTCTAAATGACTACTCATGGTCACTGAGTTGAATAGAGATTATTTTGTGGTACATATGTACAGTAATGTAGTAGAAGAATGCATGATATCACAACTTAATACTTGGAGAAACCATATATGAAAGTTAACAAATTTAGTATGACATGTGCCAACCTTCATCAATTTTATGGCATATGCTAGCTGTTCTCAACTAGCTTTTTCCAACCAATGTCCTATAAAACTGTTTTGAGGCAAGCATATTTGCATCTTTCATTTTGGTACTTAAAAATATTTAAGGCATTTATCTACTTAAGTAAATTGTATTTATTATCATTAAATTTTAAATCTTTATTTATTTGATAAATAATTCTTGAAAACGGAATACACTTCATATAAATTTACATCATTTTTCTCTATTATCAGAAAGACTACTTCATGGAATTACAATTCAGGTATTAAGGATCTTTATTAAAAGTCTACAAATGCCTCTCACAGAACTGTGATCTGAAGGATGTTTGGAAATAAGAAAGTGTTAAATTAAAAATTGTACAGACATTGTTCTGAAATTGGTGAGTTCTGGATCTGATGAGCTACACGTCCCATGATCCACAGCAATTTTCCTATTCACTTTATCTTTTAAACATATTACCAAACATTATGAGATTTTATATTTTCACAAAACCAGATTAACATGGAAGTGATCTTTGGAGAAGAAAAATAATTTAAAAATAATATAAGCTTGTAAAATATACATTGCAAGATAAATAAGAAGTGAACTGAAGCAGGAAAGTTTAGCTCAAAAACATACATTCTGATAGCTAGAGCCAGGGAACTATAGTCCACTTTGAGAAAGAGAGAATCCAGATCAACAGTGGTCAGGCAATCACACAAAATGGACAGAGCTATAGCTTGCATCTTTTCTACATTTGCAGTATTTTCTAAGGTTTGTGTTTCTTCCTTTCAAAACCACCAAATTTCAGCAGTACTATCAGAGAAAATGGCTTCCTTCTTCCATTTATTGGCAAAAAAGCTATAGTCTTAAGTAGGTAAATAGTGCAACCTATTTCTGAGTACACACCTACAAAAGTGTAATATCTATCAATAAACTTGAAGAAAGCCATATTCTAAAGAACATAGAAACAATAAATGTTCTATATTGTAAGAATCATGAGGCAATCTCTTGCTCATTTTTATGGCTCATTCTTTATGGTGTGCAGCAGTCTTTCATGAACCAATAGTTATTGATTCATTATAGTATTGAAAAAGATTCAAAATAATAAACTGGGGACATATCTTAAGCAATGAAAGTATGCTACAAAATCACTCAAGAAAACAAGGGATAGGTAAACCTTATTAATTGTGACTTGGCAATATATACATTTTCAACTTGTACTCTCTTTGATTTGTGGTAAGGATAACTATTATCTCCAGAAAAAAAATATCTTTGCAATATTTATGCTATATATTGCGATAAGATCTGTGGTCTCAACCTCTGACAGTGTTATATCCAATGTTGCAACAATTCATTGGCAAGGAAGACAATGACCTGAGTAGCATATGAAACAGCACAGATAAAATGCAACTACCATGTTCTTTCTGCTCATACACTAATAGAAAATATGAATAAAAACCTATAAACAAGAAACCAGATACAACTAAAACAGTTCAGAAGATATTTACTGTGATGTTGGCCATAGAATTCCATGAATTAACCCCTTTCATATAAATTGATAAATACACTTTATTAGGAGTGACATAATATAGCTTGCATAAACCATAATAGGTGTCAATTTGTTTCTGGATATAATTCAAGATACCATCTTGAATCCAGATATCTACACATTCCTAAATAGATAAGGGCCAAGATATCTGAAAGATCTCCTTCCCCAAAATAAATCTGCTTATAGTTTCAAGAGGTCCTTGTATTTATCCTACCACTAGAAAGCTCAGATTGATAGAAAAATAGGGATAATATAGGGAATTTCTATGGCAATGATTGTAAACTACCACAGTCTTTTCCCTCTTCCTCACTCAGTTTTGGGAAGGCCATTGAAAAATATTTTGCTTCACTGGGCTTTCGAATTTTTTTAAATATGTTGGGTTTTCTCTTCTTAAGTTTGCTATCTGTGATACTTTAAAGTGTGTAAATTGTTGGGTAAGGGAAAGATTTAAGGAATTCAGATAGAATTTTATAAAGATTTTCCCTACTGTTGCCAGAAAAGTATCCGAATGTTAATACTTGCAAATGTTCTATACCAATTAAGTTGCTTTATCTCAATAAAGTTTTTAGGAAAAGTAATACTTTTACTTGCTCAGCTATAGGATTCTTCATGATGGATTGTAATATCCATAAATAAACTACATCAAAGGATGTATGAAATTTGAGTTTTGCTAAAAATAGTGGGATTGGGAAGAAATGAAACCCATAACTGTCCAAAATATATATTTTTGTGCTAGATGTAAATGTTCAATTTTCACAAAGTTCTAACTCTGGTTTGTTAACAAATAAGTATTTGTTTTAAACCAATTCCCAATTTACAGAAAATAACAACCTGGAGTTACACTGCATTCAGGTTTCTTTTCTTCCCTGATATGCAGAAGAATATGAAAGAGAGCAACATTTGAATTTCTCACTCTGAATGGAATACTTCCAACTTCACAAAAATCACAGCTCAGCACAGGATTATAGGATCCATCTTTCCAGTCAATATATTTAAAGGTACAGATGAAAGGCTAATTTAGCGTTTCATATGGACACTATATTTTCTTTCTCAGAGTCAACCAGGCAGCAATCATGGCTTGGAATTTTTTAAAAAGTTAAGATAAGAAGGAGGGCAAGAAGGTAAAGGAAGCATAACCCTTCCATCCTCAGCTCATCTAATGGATAATCATCTCACCCCATAACTGATAACTTTAAAATCCAGACATCATAGCTACTGTAACTATACAATAAATGTAATGTTTTATTTGCCCATTTAATACTATGATTGATATCTTAATTTTTAAACACATATATTTGAGTTCTATTTCTAATTTTTCTTACTCAAAATTCTGTTCTAGTATCAGGAGAAAGCTGATCTACAGAGAGCAGCAGTGATTCTTTAGTTTTTGGCAGGAATTGCCAGTCCTGACAGAAACCAGGTTTTAAAGTTGGGAACTTTAGCATGCTGATGTGAATTTGGGATACAAATTCTGAAATTTGGGCTGCCAACACAGAGGACTTCAAAGTGGGAAAGGCAGCTTTGAAGCTAGAGGGATATTGAGGTTCATTTTGGAGTGAGGGACAAGCACAATGCACATGCTGAAAAGTTGTTATTCTCTTGTCCATAAAATTATAATTATTTTATAAAATATACTTAAGATACCACCTTTCTTCCATCATATAGAAAATTCATATAGGATTTTCAAAAGGTCTCCCCAAACCAACTGATTAGCCAATACAGTTTTCCCAAGGCTTCTATATATCATTAAAATATGCTTGAAAAGAGATCCAACAGTTATCCCACAGCTTGAATCTTCATCTGTTAGAAATGAAAGGCAACCACTCAGGTAACTAACTGTAAGTTGCAACTGCAGGAGAGGAGAAAACGTTCACATGGCCCCAAAGAAAGACTCTCCTCCGAGGGAAAAGGTTGGCAGCCAATGAGAAAAGAATGGCCAACGAGAGCCGGAGGCGCGAGTGCCTCCGGGATGGAGGTCGCCCCCCACCGTCCAGGCGGCCTCACATGTGTGAGGTCGGAAGATGGGAAACGGGGGCGGCTTCATGTGGGAGGTCGTCAGGAGCGGGGGCTCAGGCGACCGCATTTTCCACTGTTCGGCGGAGACCGGAGGTGGCTTTATGATGCGGGAGCTCCGTGTGGAGGGTTCGCTACTGCTGGCGACGGACAATCACCGGATTAATAAAAATACACATCCTGGGGAGGAGAAAGGGGGTCAAGGGTTAGGGTTCCCTCCCCAAGAAATTACGTTCAACTACTCGTCACGCAGAAGTTACGTGAAGAAATCATGCATCAGCTTGATGCACTACGTGTGCTACTAGGCTGCCGGCAACAGCAAGGCTCGGGCGTATGAACTCCTTCCCTTTTCCCTAATGTCCTTTTGCAACCTCCTAAAATAGAAAATAAGTAAAATAAGGTTTTGTTTTTTGCGAAGCAGCACTTTTTCATCCTTTCTTACTCTGGCCACGGCTAAAACGCTCAAGCATGTCCATGAAAATCCTACACTCAGATACGGAACGTGGCTTGTCGTAGAAACCGCGCCGATAGCACAAGGACCACCCCAAAGCGCTCTCCTATGCAGCATGCAAGTAATGTGGAGAGAAAAGGAGAAACTAAATAACAATACCTTTCACTCCCCCACCCACTTTGATGTCTGGATAGCCCCATCCTTGCCACCTACCCCTGGAAATTAATGAAGCGTTAAGGTACCGGTCTGTTAAGAGTACACGGGCACTTATAGAAGTACCTGGAATTGTTCTGGCGCGGCTTCGGCTCTTCTGAGGAAGTCCTCAGCTAACTGGTGTCCAGCAAGGCAGGAGTTAAAAATAATTTAAAAAAGAGAAAGATGAAAAGCAAGGAGCTGCTGAGGCAGGAAAACAATTGAGAGCGTCTCTCCTAAAATTTTTAAAAAAAATCCGCTTCTCATGAGAATAAAGAAGCAGGCAGCAGAACCGATCCGGATTCAAAGCGTTCACATGGTGACAGGGGAGGCTGAGCTTCCTCGAGCGGAGCCAAGCAGCCGCGGTTGGGGCCACACAGGTAGTGGCAGCAGCAACTCTGAAGGTCTACCGCTACCGCTGAAGATGGTTCGCATCTTCCTGCCAGCCGAGAGGGCAGGCTACACCTTAAAGCGCTGAGGATCTCGTAACTCCCCTCCCCCTCTTTGGGGAAAAAATGAAAGAGGCAGTACTAAATTTTGGGGGGCTGATCAAAGCCTTGCAACGAACCGTCTCCGACTGCGAGGCTCCGCACCAGCTCTGCACGCCGCCGCCGCCGCCGCCGCCGCCTCTCCACGCAGTTCCAGTTTTCCTCTCTCTCCTCGGTTCCCGAGCTCGGTTTGAGACCAGCAGCAGGAGTAAAAGAGTTTCCCCCCACCTCGCCTCCACTTTTTTTCCCCCTTGGTTTCCCACGCTGGCTGAATGTGATTTGACCCCGTTTCAAAAAAGTTTGACATAGTGCTTCAACATTTCCGCATTCCAGCCAGACTACAAAGGCAGCGGCCGCCTTCTTCTCTTTTCTGTCTCTGCTCTCTGTCAATGAACTCAATGAAATCCTTCATGAGCTCTCTGCCAAAAGCTGCCGCATACCGCAAGGGTCGCATCGGCGAGCACAGCCGAAAGGAATAGGAGGCCGGAGGAGCACGCAGGGCGCTCGGCGAGGCGCGGGAAGGACAACCCAACGCGGGGAGGAGCGTCGCCGCTTCACCGCGCGCTCCTGGACGGCTTCCGTGCTCGGCGCTGTATAAATCTCAAGCAAGAACCGTAAGAGCGCTGTGCTCAGCACGCCAGTAAATAAATAACAAGAATAAAATCGAGGAAGAGCAGAATCCGATTTTCGCGTTGCATCCCGCATTGGGTGGCCCTAGGCTAGAAATAACAATTATTTTTACTACTTTTATCTGCATTAGGTTTAGGAATATTATTATTACTTTTTACAAAACACTTAATCCATCTCCTAAATAAGCCTCCAGGAGGACGCTTGCATATTGCAGCTGAGACTGGCTAAATAAAAATATTCATGAGGCTGGTTAAATAAAAATATAAAAAATACCCATAAACAGCCTCTATTAGCAATATTGGTAAGGTGCAGAATGAAGGAAAGCATAGTAGAAGAAGACATAGTACAGAAATATTATCAGGTATGCTTTTTTAGTTGAACTCACATCTTTTTTAAAAAAATAACTTTCCACATAAATGTTTGGAATAATTTCATAAGGCATTCACTTAGGCAGAATATAAAATCTTTCCTAGACTATATACTGTAAATCTAGAGTAATGCCTAATTCTACACTTGGAAACACCTAACTCTCAAAATTCTAGAGTTTAAAACCAAATTGTATTTACATACTTAGAGTAAACCCCATTGGACTCAAAAGATACCCCCAAAATATTTTCTACAACATTTTTGCTTGGTTTGTGCTCTACTTTGTAATATTATATTATATTGGTAGACTGATAAACTTGTTAGTGGCTTTAATCAGTTCTAGAAACATTAACACAAGTGGGGGCACTATCAAATAATACCGTATTATAGTGTAGCACAATCATACATGTGTCCTTAACCTTGATTTTATTTATTTATTAAATGTATATGTTGCCTGTCTCGCTGTCATTCAACTCTGGGCATCTTAGAACATGATAAAACAGCATCATAAAACATCAAAATTTTAAAACAAATATAAATTATTTTCCAACAATTTTTTGTAAAGTCATAGCTAATAATCTTAGATCTTTACATAGTTTAAAGTGTAATTCACCAGTAACAAGGGATCTTCTATTATTTAGCTTTCTGTTTTTTCTGACAATCTTTGTACATATTATTTATTTTGTTTTGCAATGGGCAGTCAATTTTCAAACTGGATGTCCAACTAAATCTGTTTTTGTAATTCTATACTTCTAAAGCAAATCGATGTGTCAATGTCAGGAGGTGCTTGTGGAAGTCCTATTTGATAATAGTCGACAGATATCTTTGGGCCAAGTTACAAACAAAAAGAGGTTCACTGTGAGCACACAAAGGTGTATTTGTATGTATTTTCCACATACAAAATCTTCCCTCTGCATTCCCATAAATATATTGTCTTCTACTATGTTGCAGTATACACTGATCTCCCATTTACTACAATCACCTTTCCTATGCAGGAAATAAAAGGTATTAAAGCCTTAAAAGATATATTATGTAATATTACATATGCAATTCATACAGTATTAGAAAACTCTTCATTATCTGAAGAACACCAGGAGAGCCAATGTGGGTGACTTAATAGCAATATAATAATTAGTAGTAGTAGGACTTAATAATGTAATATCACCAGAGCTAATAGCACACTATAAGCATGAAGTCAGTAACTTTGCAGATCAAATTGAAAAATTTAATTTATGAAATAATAAATCATAGGTTCTAGTTTAGATATATTAACGTATTCAAATGCAATGCTCTGAGAAACTGTACAGAAACTATAAGAGGAAGGTAGAAATATCTAAAGACAGTACCAACTGCAGCTAAATTCAGAAGCAGGTGGCCTTTCTTAACTGAATCTGGAAGCATCTTCACCAAGAAATGGTGCTCCAATACTTACATAAAGTTTACATCTGTTTGTGTTAGGTCCCTACCTAACATCACCAGATGGTTAAATCTGATAATAAAATCAGATTTATTATATTCTTTGCAGTCAAAAATAGAGAAGCGCTAAACAGTCAGTAAAAATAAGACTTAGAACTGACAGTAACTCAGATCATGAGCTTCTTCTTGCAAAATATAGGCTTGAATTGAAGAAAGTAGGGAAAACCACAAGGCCATTCAGGTATGACCTCAATGATATCCCTTATGAATATAAAATGGAGATGAGGAATAGATTTAAGGAATTAATTCTGGTAGACAGAGTGCCTGAAGAATTATGGACAGAGGTGCATAACATTGTACAAGAGGTAGCTACTAAAACCATCCCAAAGAAAAATAAATGCAAGAAAGCAAAGTGGCTGTTTGATGAGGCTTTGCAAATAACTGAAGAAAGAAGGAAAGTGAAAGGCAAAGGAGAAAGGGAAGGATATACCCAACTGACTGCCGATTCCAGAATTAAGAAGACTATCTTAAGTGAACAATGAACTATAGACTGGGAAAGACTAGAAATCTCTTCAACAAAATTCCCATGATAAAGGACAAAAATGGTAGGGACCTAACACAAACAGAAGAGATTAAGAAGAGGTGGAAAGAATACACAGAAGATCAATACAAGAAAAATTTAACTGTCCCTGATAATCATGATAGTGTTGTTGCTGACCTAGAGCCAGACATCCTGAAGTGTGATGTCAAAGGGGTCTTAGGAAACATTATTAACAAAAAGCAAGTAGAAGTGTTGTTATTCCAGATGGACTATTTAAAATCCTACAAGATGATACTATTAAAGTGCTGCACTCAATACACCAGAAAATTTGGAAAACTCAACAATGGCCACAGGATTGGAAAAGTTCAGTTTACATTCCAATCTCAAAGAAGGGCAGTGCCAAAGAATGTTCAGACTACCATACAATTGCATCATTTCACATGCTAGCAAGGTTATGCTCAAAATACTACAAGTTAGGCTTCAGCAGTACGTGTACCAGAAGTACAAGCTGGGTTTCAAAGAGGCAGAGGAACTAGAGATCAAATTTCCAACATTCAATGTATCATGGAAAAATCAAAGCTATGATTTTCCCAATAGTAATGTATGGCTGTGAGAGTTGGACCATAGGAAGACTGATCACCGAAAAATTCATGCCTTCAAATTGTGCTGGAGAAGACAAATGAGAGTCCCTTGGACTGCAAGGAACTCAAACCAGTCAATCCTGAAACTGAAATACTTTGGCCATGTGAAGAGAGGACTCGTTGGAGTGTGAAAAGAGGACTCATTGGAAAAGACAGTGATGCTGGGAAAGATTGAAGGCAAAAGGAAAAGGGAACAACAGAGGATGTGATGGTTAGAGAGCATCGTACACACAATAGGCATGGATTTGGATGGACTCTGGGAGGCAGTGCAGGACAGGGAGGTCTGGTGTGCTGTGATCCATGGGATCACAAAGAGTTGGACACGACTAAACACAGCTGAACAAAAACATATTATAAGTTACCTTCTCACTGAGGGGTATTTATTTATCTACTTGCATTTTACATGCTTTCAAACTGCTTGGTTGGCAGGAGCTGAAGCAAGTAATGGGAGTTCACCCTGTTAGTGGAACCTGGGATGATTATCATGCTGAAAAATAAAATGATTGAATCCAAATATTTCAAACTTGAATTCATCACTCCATTATACTCTTTTCAACTGATCCTCTCTCAAATCTTTGTAAACTTTACCATACCTTAGTCTTTACAACCTATTCCCCTTCTGCAAAATTGGTTTCTTGGCTGCAACTCTTCCACAAAAAAAATTCCTGGTCAAACTGCTTTAAACTGTAAAAAGTCAATGTGGCATCCTGATGAAGATTCTGGACTTCCTCTAGCCTCTCAGAAAACAAACTCTGAGGGACTTCTCATCAGAATTGAAACTTTCCTTGGCCTTCCAGTCCTTTTTTTGTCCTTGACCTCAAAACCTGAGTCCTCAGATTTATTTATAACAGTCTGAATACCACATCTTGAATAACCAGTTTGTTGATTTCCCTCCAAGAGTGGCCTTGCTGATGCAAAAGTATGATTTTATGTCTGTCAAATTCTGTGATCTTTGGCATTTTGACTGGAATGATGTGACTGAAAGTTGGTCTTATTAGCAAGCTTCCAGTGAATTACACTCATACAACATGTGTGTATACTGTATGTAATGCTCATGAATGTCCTGCACAAACCTGGTGTAATAGACCTTTTTGCACAGCAGTCATTTTGGCATGAAATAGTAGGATGCATACAGGTGTTAGATTCCATTCCATTTAAGTTTACGGGAGCCAGGTGCCTGCTGTTGCTCAAGTGTAGGGGGAGGTTGCACTAAATGCTGGCCACTTTAGCCTATGGAAGGTGTTTTTTCTGCTTTTTCTTAGTTTTGAATACTGCATAAAATTTTCCTGTATTTTCTGGTTGTATTCTAATAAAGAGACTGAGACATAATTATATATGGTCACTATACCATTGCTAAAACAACAGATCTAATGGTGGCCTAAGACTTTTGCACAGTACTGTATGTTATGTCAAATAACTATGTTAAGGATGGAATGAAGTGAAAATGTTATGCTGAGATGGGAAAAATTTCAACTGTCATTGTTGGGAAGAATTTTTGTGATCATGATGAACGTTTTAACTAGAAAGTTATTTTTATTTCAGACATTATCTATATTGATGACTGAGGTAGCATTTAAGGAATGGCAAAAATATATTTCCAATTTTTTTTTGTCAAGGCAAGAAACCAAGAATAAAATACAAACTGCTACAAGACACTAAAGAAAGAGATGGGGGAGGGGTATAAGACTACCAGATTTGAAATTGAAATTGGAAGGGTTTACATGTCTTATGCTCAGTCAATGAGAAAGATTTAAGCTTAATAAGAAAAATTATGGATTTGGAAATGATAAGACTGAATTTGATGTGAAATTGTGTATAAATGATGATCATATTATTGATAAGATGTGCAAAATTTATGAAAAATGAAACAGGCTAAACAAGTTAAAGATTGTATGATAAAATGGGCAAAAAAATTGAATATAACATATATTGGATTAATGGGAGAATATATGGAAGAAAGAATTGAAATTTACACTTACAATTTTTATAAAATGATGTGTCACTGATAATATGTTACTAGATAAACTGTCAAAAAGTATAATGTTTGTTGTAAATGTAACAAACTGAGGGTACATTTTTTCATTTCTGGTGGAGAAATAACATTAGAAAATATTGGGTTCAAGTACGTATTTTGGAACTAGAGACTTTTCTTTTGGGTTTAATGGACAAACAAATGGAAACACCTTATGGAACTATATAATAACAGTAGCAAGATTTCTATATGCACAAAAGTAGAAGGAACTACAACTACCTACAATGGAAAAACGGATGGTGAAGCTGATGGGATTGTCAACTTTGATTAAAGAGGAGAATGACTAACTTTGTTTCTACTTGGAAACTACTTCTCGATTATTTGTGAGAAACTGAAAGAAACCTCATTTTGATTTTGGGATTTAATTATTAGAATTATATAAGATTAAGGAAATCATGTAGACAAACATTAGAGTAAGAGATGAAGTATTTTTACATTCATATCTGTACCAAAGAAAGTTGGAAGTAATTCTTTTTCTATTTTCTTTACTTTTTCTTTTTGCATCTCTATCTTCTTTCTTTCTTGATCTTTTTTTTCTCAAATCTTTTTTTTCTTGTCTGTTTATCTTTTAGTTTCCTGTTTTTGAAAATCAAGAAAGTTTTGAATACTAGAATCTGAAAGATTCACAGCCCAAGATCCACTGTTTGACATAATGATATCCAAATGAGTTGGCCAGTTAGTATGGCCCAAGTGATCAAAGAACTGATGAGTTGGCCAAAGATGGTCAGTTATATCATATGTAATGGTGGATTTTAACTACTATCCCATGGGAAAAAAGAATGAAGAAAATATTTCTTAAGAAGAAAATTGACATGGAAGTTAAAGTAACTGTTCTAAAAAGGCCAGGGCTTATATAATTCTGTAGGCAATAGAAAAATGAAATTTTTGTGCAATTCATTGCTACATTCTTTAAAATAAAATTTCCATCCAAATGAATTATGCACATTTATGGGTGCTATGAATTAGTTGATTATAGCTGAATTAAGAATAAGGCAGAAGAAAATTCATGGGGATTCTTGAAGAATGTTTATAAACCAATAAATTCTCTAGTCTCCAAACAACCACCACAATATTACTTAACTGCTTCAGAGACAATTCCTCTGATCTCATCTTCACAAGCTGAATTCAGCAAGAGATGAGCTGCATCAACCTTTCCAAAGCTGGTGCCCTCTGCATGGTACTGTACAACACAGTGGCAAAGGATTCACTATAGAGTGTACTTAATTAGACGTGCATTTTCAGTTAGGTTTCTACCTGGATTTCATAAAACTGCAGCAATTCAAGTATACAGACAAAATGATACTCTGAAACTCATGGGTATCAATTTAGCATCTGGGCCTTTTCTTTCATGTATTGGTTTACAGTTTTTCATGGAACTACTGCACAGACTTTTTAGTGGCTATTTTTTCCAGCATTACAAACATCTGGAAAATTGAATACTCCCAAATGAAGAACAACCAGAACACAATAATAAATTGCACAAAACAGCAAATTTCATTTCCAAATCAAAACAATACCTAGAATCAATGATCTTCCCAAGGGACCTCAGTAGGTCTGAAACTAACATGGAGAATCTCATGCATCAATCACTGTGAATATCCTAGGATATTTGCCACTTTTAAAATAATCTTCTGCAAAGAATAGATCATTTAACTTGCAAATAAGTTGCACAAAAAATAACTGGTCTGAATGAAGACATAGTCAAGTTGTTTACAGAAAAAAAATGTTGTTGTCCAACACATACAATACACGAAAGGCTCTTACATTGCAACTGGAGGCCCTCAAATTGATGTGTATCTTCAGCTGGTGACCCCTAAGAAGGAAAGGGGGAAGAAGACTTTCTTTAAACAAGTTTCTTCCCTACTGCTTTAAGTAAACTTGGTACATGGATGGTGTTTTTTGTGTTCTTTGTTATATTTTAAAGGGAAATAAATGTATGTGTGTATGTATATTTGACACACACAGACGATCCCTAAGGAAATCAAATCTTTACTCATGGCTCAGGGAAAGTTGAGACCCACACTCATGCTGTATATATTGCTTATTTTATTGAGATATTTGTGTCTCTATTTTTCAGTAGCCTAGGAAGGTCTGATATGTTTTATACATCTTTTTTATTGGCAGATATAGCTGTTATTCTTAGCACAGTGAAATTAGTTGTGACCTGTCAAGTTCATCAAATGACTTGTAAAGAATTAGGTTAGTGATAAGTGACTAATATGAGCTTTATCCAGGGAAACATATTTTTATGTCAATGTTTTGTTTTTGCTGTATTTATTTTGAGCTGTCAGTGATCATATGAAGAAATGATTGATAGTGTATAAAGATGAAGTCTTTAGCAATGCTTAGCTCTTCACACTCTACGGACTGACTCTGTGAAAATCTTTTCCTTTCCTGGTTTGCATGTAGAAGTCCCTGCAGTTTTCTTGGCAAGGTTTTTTTGGAAGTGGGTTGCCACTGCCTCCTTCCTAGGGCTGAGAAAGTGGCTGGCCCAAGATCACGCATCTGATTTTGTGCCCAAGGCGAGACTGTAACTCTCAGTCTCCTGGTTTCTAACCTGATGCCTGTCATGTGCAGTTCATTATCTGTCTCCTCTACATTCATGCAGACATACAGTACATATGTTTTTATATATGTGTGTATGTAGAAAAGAAGATGATGAACTGTGTGGTATACTAAGTAAGGGAGGTAGAAAATCTGAACAAATTAAAAGGAGTGTGATTTCCCACATTCTAGCAATTAGTTTTCAGAGAAAATTTCCAGTGGCATCCAAAAGAGTTTATTTACTTTTTAAAAATGGTATACAATATATGATCAAGATATAAGTGGGGAAAACTCATGAGGTTGCATCTAAAGACGGAACAATAAATTATGACCATTCAAATTTCTCTTCTGGGATAATAAGATAGGGAACAAGAAGCTGTTTTTGGTCTTAACTGAAGTTTTACTCCAAGAAATTGTTTGCATGTGGAAGATACACAGGACAAACAGAACAAATAACTGAAGATGGAAAGAATGAGAAAGGGAGAGAGAAGGAGAGGGGAGAAAGAGAAAGAAAGAGAAACCAGCAAGAAGAGGGAAATGGTAAGCTGGAGTATTTCATCACTGGAGTCCAATGATCAGGATTCCGTGAATATGTGTAAGCATGTGTGAATACATTGGCATGGAATATGATTCAATAATTCATGATCCTACGGAAGTGGAAATTTCTCCACTCCTACTGTAAAAAAAAGATTATGGAAGGAGGGGAAAGGAGAAATCTGGCCTTGGTTTGGGGTTTCCAATTCCTCCCTAGACATTAAGTTTTATTTCAGATTCTTTCTTAAGTGGAAAAATCTTGTCAGTGACCTTGCAGAGACATTTGACAGCAATTTACTTTTTGAGTTTAGATAGTCAGATTCAGATACTTTTTTGGCCAAGCATGATTAGACACGCAAGGAATTTGACTCTGGTACAGAAGTTCTCAGCATACTTGCAAGACAACAGTAAATAAAATAACAATAAATGAGGATAGATATTTAACAGTAAAGTGTTGTCCAACGTCCAGGAGTTTTTTTTTCTGAAATATGTAGTCCACAAAGAGTTGCAGAGAGAATTGTGGAACTGCAACAAAGTGCGAGAGCTTGCCTCACTGAGGCTGTCATCTGCGGCGTCATCTTGAGGGTCATCAGGATATAAAATGCCGAGGAGGCAAAGATCGAGGCAGATGTCCTCCTCCTCCTCCTCTGTGATGTGCTCTGAGAGTAGCTGGGGCAGCTAGGGCAGTGGAGGCAGCAGGCACAGACTGGCTGGCTGGGTGGCGGGGGCGGTGCAGGCTCCACAGGAGGAGTCTCCATGGGTGGGCTTACTCTGTCCTGCCCTGTGCCCTCTTCATTCTTTCCTGGGGCAGCAGTGGTGGCGGGGGCAACCTCCTCTTCTCCCCCCTCTGCCTCTTCCTCCTCTTTCTCTGCTACCTCTTGGAGCCAGTGGTAACTGTGGTGGCTTCTCCATCCCCACCAATGTCTCATCCCCACCAATCTTCGATCCATTGAGAACTTTAGTTAATTAGCAGTGATATCAAGTTCATACTTATTGTCCACGGGCAATTCAGTGCTTGCTTTTTATTTCAAGCATGATAGAAATGCCACTGTAATTGTGGATAAGATTCCAGTTCCAAGTTTACATTTATGATGGCATTAAAATGCTTAGCTTCTGCTCTTTTGAACTCTAAATGCTATTTAAGTTGCATGATGGTCATTCAAAATTATTCTAATGTTTTTATTGCTTTCCTGCAAACTGACCAACTTCTTCCTGGCTGAAAAAAAAGAGAACCAGGCTTGGCTGCCGTCCTGTGAGAGAGCTACATAATTTCCCACTCTGTGTTTATCTGTCTCTTTTCCAGCAGCCTAGGCTATAGCCCAGTGAAGCCAAATGACTTGGATGGGAATAGCCTAGCTTTACCAAAGTGAAATGGGAAAAATTCATATTACATCCAAGGGACAGGTTTTAAACAGGAATGTTCTGGCTATTCCCCAAAATAAAACAAGCAAAGAAACAAATGAAAATAAAAGTCCAAATGTATTTTCATTCTTTGTGCTAAAGCAATGGTTGTCTGTATCTTGTATTTGTAATTGGGCTTGCAATGATTTTCGTACTCAGTTTTATATTTGTTTCAAATGTGTCATTCCTAATGTCCTTCATTAACATGACATTTTTATTACATTCATTCATTATTGCTACATTATTTTTTGTAAAGACATATTGTTGTTTATTTCTTCTTTGGCTTTCTTTTATTGTGCTTTGGTGGTGGTGATAGTGGTTGTCACCAATCTTTTACTCTTGTGGTAACGCTGATTCTGGCAACTGTTACACTGTAAAAGGATTTGGAGGAAAAATGACTGACTATTCATCCCAAGTGCCCTTAGAATGTAATAAGGTGCAGGGGTATTCTTAGAAAACAAAATGGCAACTATCAAGGAAGTTTGCCTAAATCCCCTTTGCTGCTAAAGTTAATGCTACATCTCTCACTTTCTAAATATGATGGAGGTGCACAATTACTGGTACCACATATGGACTGCAAAATTCAAGATTACCACAGATGGCAGCCAAGAGAATTAATTATTTCTCTTCACTGCCACCTAGGAATCCCACTTGGGTCTTTGCAACACACTGAAAAATTCTCTTATTCAATACATGTGTTTGGGAACATATGAAAATGTTGTCAGAGAATGTAATGCCCTCTCCATATATCTTTTTAAACAATGTTATTCATATTTATTAAGAGTTTTCAAATGCTAAAAGATAAAAAAGGGATTAAAAAAGAAAAGAAAAACAAAATGTTCAGAAAAACAGAAATAAGCAATATATAAATGATTTCTAATCTTTTAAATAGGTAACTACCATCTTAGTGTCCCTCCTCCCTCTTAAATATTTTGCAAATCTTCTCATTTTCTCATTTAATCTGTCTCCTCCTTAATCTTCATGTTCATAAATCATCAATACATTTTGTTCTTTTGTCAGCAGAAACTCCATATAAGCTTTCAAAAAATGCATTGTTTGTTTTCTGACCGATCAGCTCAGTTTCGCCATTTCTGCAAATCTGACATTTTCACAATCCGTTCCTTCACTGTGGGAATATCATTATTCTTCTATTGATTCCCACTCTACATATCATATGAGGTAGAGAATCAGTTTGGAGTAAAATTACAAGGAATTGTGCTCTAAAGAATTAGTGAAGCCATAGGGTTCCTCCCTCCCTTTTTTTAACTCATGCAAATTAAATATATGGACAGCATGAAAAACTAAAAAACAAAAGTTAGTCACAAAATGGGTAATGAGCTACCAAGGAGCAAAAGACTTGCTAGTGTTCTTCAAATACTTTCACTCTTCAACTGGGAAGAACCTTGAACAGATGGAGGCAGCTTGGAGTGCAATTCTCAAAAAGACATCCATTAATATACACATTTTCTACACGGAATCCATTATAAAAGAATAGGTGGTAACCATCAGGTACCCGTAACACTCATTCTGCCCTATACAAATTGCACATACTATTCAAACTGCCAGAGAGGCAACAGAAAAAGAATCTGCATTGTCACCAGGGCGAAAATAACATTCTATCCTATTTATATCCTGCCTTTATTAATTTTACAAATAACTCAAGGCAGTGAACATATTTCATACTCCTTCCTCCTCCTATTTTCCTCACAACAACAACCCTGTGCGATGAGTTGGGTAAGAAAGAGTGACTGGCCCAAGGTCACCCAGCTGGCACTCGTGGCTAAGGTGGGACCAGAACTCACAGCCTCCAGCTTTCTAGCCTGGTGTCTTAACCACTAGACCAAACTGGGTCTTTTAATAAATGCTATTAGTTAATAATGTAAACATATAAAAGTTCTCTCTTCAGATATCAGGACGACCGCAACTCTGTTGGCCTTTCATAATGCCATGAAGACTTGAATGTGTGCCAAGATGTGGGGCTCCGCATGAGTTAAAAGTCCCATTTCCTGGCTGTATTGACATTCATAGTAATATAGTTTTACTTGATGCCATATATATTTATTTTGTACCATTTTAATTGTTTTCATTATTTCTATGTCTTATGATGTGTGCTTCCCAGAGCCATTTGTTGAGATGGGCAACGATAGAAATCAAATCAAATCAGTTATTTTCCAAAGCTTGGCTGCTAAAACTCAAGCTATCTGCAGCTCACAAAAGCTTATGCCTTTTAATAAAAAGAAATGTTTGTCAGAAAACACGCTGCCAGATTCCAGATACTTTTATTTTTTATTTTTTGCCCCCGTAGACTAACACAGCTCTCCTCCTACAAAAAGTATTCAGTGAATAGACTGCCATCTCCTGGAGCAAATAGTTAGCTCACTGTGCAGGAGTAGACGAGAACAGTCGCTGTTAAAAACCGCACGACAGATAATGCCAGAGATTTTTCCTAAGGCAGCAGGTGCTTATTCTAACTTTTCTTTGAAGAAACCATCAGGATAGTCTGGCATTCTTGAGGCTTGCCCCAAACTTTTGTGTGTGTGTGTGTGTGTGGACACACGTGTGTGTTACACTGTTGAGCAGACAGGAAAAAAATGCGAGGACTACAGAGCACCAGAAAAAAATATTTTCAACTTGGTGGCTCATCCTGTAGCTCCAATAATTATGTCCACATTTTAGATCTCTCTGTTTCTGTGTGAGAACAGAAAGCCCCTGCTGATGCTGGCTAGCACTAAATATCCATAGTACTGAGTAAAAAAAAAAAAAGCCTTGTTAAGAGTTAGCCAGGAAAAGGAATCAATTATCGCGGAACCCTTTTTTTGGAATGGGCTGGAGAGATCAATGGGCTCTAATCATTCTTTGTCAGTAAATTTCAGAAAGTGGTGCTGGGGAACTTCGTTTTGATGTAAGGCTCAATCATAGCCTCT
>JANHZU010010288.1:156011-170764 GCA_032468055.1 Acrochordus granulatus | reverse complement strand
ATGAGATGGATAGATAGCATAGTCAGTGTGATAGGTGTGAGCTTGGGAAGACTCCAGGAGGCAGTGCAAGACAGGGGGGCCTGGCGTAATGCAGTCCATTGGGTCGCGAAGAGTCAGACACGAGTGTGCAACTGAACAACAACAAAATACCTTAGTTTATGCTGGTGTTAAAAATAGAAGATGTTTATTAACAAAAATACTGCACCTAGTATTTAGCTTAATAAACCACTGTTTCTCCATTTTAGGCAATCTATGAAAAAAGTAACAAAGCACATTCATTGCATTGAATAATAAATTGCCAATTTTTTTAGGCAAAGATGGGCAATAATCCCACATTTCTAGATTAAAATAATGGGACAACATACAATGCTTCTGGTTCTGGCTACAGTAATGGTAAACTTTTACATTCTAATTAATAATAAGCTATTGCTTTTAGTAATGCACTCATGAGAAAACATTTTGCTTCTTAAATTCGAGGCGGCATTTGTATTAAGTCAGAGTTTTTCCCTGCTGATAGTTGTTGGTTGTACTTTGGAAATAGATGAAATAGTTTGGTTTTCATTTTTCTTTTCATGTACCACTAGAAAGAAAAAAAAGGGTTATTTAATCACATCCTTAGGAGAATAAAAGAGATTATAGCCTTCCCTTTCCAACTCATGAACATATCTATATGTGTAACAATCACAGATGAAGTCTGCAGTAGTTCCAGGCATTGTGTAGTTCAGCATAATCACATATAATGTTGCAGAGTTTGGTGAAGATTTTAATTGGCTGAAATCTATAACACTATCAAATCTCACAAGATTCTTGACAGTTTTACTCTGAGAACTTCTGTATTCCTGTGTGAGAATGCACGATCATTTTATATTAAATTTAAGGGATGCATGGACTTCATCAGCTGTTCTTTAACCTCATATCCAGACAATAGCCTTTCTGATAGTAGTATTACTAAATATTTTTGTGGTGATCAGATTTCAGACTTATACATCCTGTTTTGGTTTAGATTAGAATCCAAAAGAAACATGAACTAATGTTTGTTGCATATGTACATGCATACCTATATTGTGAACACAACAATCTAAATCATATTTTGGCTGCATGAGATGAAGTAGCCTTGCATATAATACTAAGCCGAAACCGTGCTTTACAATCACTTATCTTAGGTGATTATCATAAGAACAAAATAAAATATATTATTGTTTAGGTGATGTATAAATATAGCCTGGGTCTTTGAATTCAGAATTATCTTACTCCAAGGCTGTGTATAGGAATATGCTATGAATACCAGAACTGTTTCACAGCACATTCATAGCACATTCATTTGATATATTCACTTAGTTTTCTTCAAACTTTCTTCACTTCTGCAATATAATTGAGTTAGGTAGCAAGTTCCAATGATTCAGTGTAATTCCTTAAGAGGAAACATGCATAAGGATTGCTCTATAAATCTCAAAGCATGGTGAATGTTTTGGAAGAAATGGAACTTGCAGGTCATGTAAAATTCATTCTCTGTTTGACATAGGAAATTCAGAATTAGAACATCTTCAAGATAGAAAAGTTTACTCCTTTTTCTAAGCAATTAGTCATATAAAGAATATTAACATGTCTTTCCTATACAGAAAGATGAAGAAAAGAAGAAAGGACTACCAGCAATAAGATGGTTATAGAGATAATGGGTGTACTATTGGAAGATCTATATGGCCAAAACAAAATAACTTTCTTAATATATTAGATTTATTAAACATACTCTTGATGTTCCTGATTTTGTACAGGAATATGTCGAACAACTTCATAAACTGTGCCATTAAAATCCTGACCTTGCCCAACATCAGAGCCAGAAACAGACTGACTTGATATCTGAAAGAAGCAGATTACAGTTTTATTAAAATAAATAAGCAAGACCAGTGTAGAAGCCTATAGTATTACCAGTGTGGAACAGTGGTAAAAATGTTGGATTAGGACTGAAGAGACCACCTCTAATACTCCATGAATCTCAGTGAGTAGCTTTAGGTTAGTCAACTTTTCGCACCTACTAAACCTAACAATATTTTTACTATGAAGAAAAATTGGAAAAGGGATAGAAATTACATGTAGTCATCATTTAATGATAGGATTACAATTTCCATCTTTAAGTGATGAAGCCATAAAGTGTTATGTCATGTGGCTTCACTACTTAGTGACAGCAGTTCCCGCAGTGCCCAAATACTGAAGTGGGGACCACACAAGTTGTTAAGCAAGGATCTCACATAACTATGACTTCCAACTTCCCCCCTTCAACCACTTTCAGTGGCTTCCCCACTGACTTTGCTTGTAAGAAGCTGGCAGGGAACATTGAAAATCATAATAATGTGATTGCAGAACATTGTGATGATCAGAAATATGGGATAGTTATTGAGTGCCTAGATTATGATCACATGACCTCAGGGATGCTGAGATGCCACCACTTCAAGGACTTATAAGTATTATTCATTCGCAAGTTTGAGTGGTCTTTAACTAAGGAACAACTGTACTGTGATTTTGGAAGAGGAAGAACTAAATGTACAAATGGAAAATAAAGTAAGCTTTTAAAACATGAATTTATAGGAATTCTATTTTGGGCAATCTTTAAATTTTACAGATTTAAAGATTTATCTGTTTTACAAATTTACAAACAGCATTGACTATTCAAATATGTGTATTTCATATTCACTTACCCTTGAAATACCTGCAGAATCTGGAAATGCAACAAATTCATATATTCCAAAATCATTCATTGCATTTTCGTGTCCTAAAAATTCAGGTATTTAAATAAAGAAAAACATGAATTGTGATCATCTCTACTGTATTACACTTCAACTTCATTCCCACTGGAATATTAAGAAAAAGAAGAATACTAGAACATTAGATTAAGAGAAGCGTGAAGATAGGAAGAAACAAGGAAGTATAGTAGATTATATGGAGATAAAGGAACAAAGAGATGGAAATTATTACTCCAAGTGAAACATTATAAGAAAATTCCCACTGACAGAGAAAATATGTAAACATTAAATATATTGATTTTTTTCTGTGTGCTTAAACAAATGTTTGTTCCAAATTAGATGAAGATAAAAGAAATAGTAATGGCTGGCACCTTAGTATGATGCTAAAGCAGGAAATGCATTTGTTCCAATAAAGTAACAACAGCTTCAATTGGCAGCAGTTTACTATACTGCAAAGAAATAGGCATCAAAAGTTTACCCTACTTTTTTCAGTACTGTAGTTCAAACTCACGTTTTCTGAGCCCCCAGCTGAGATGATTTTAACAGAAAAACAGAAACCCTGGAACTGGAATATCCCCTTTATATTGCTCGATGTGTGTGCGTGTGTGTGTGCATGCATGGACCCTAGACTCACCTTTCTTAGTATCTTCCAAGTTGTCAAAATGCCTGTCTGACATTTTACATTTTAATTTAAAAAAATGGGAATCAGACATGCTGCAAAATAAAGCACGATTCTCCAGCTTATTCTTAATTCCAAGCATATATCTGGCCCAAGAAGCTTTTTTTTATAAAAATAAAAATTATGAACAGCTGCAGTTCAGATTTTATTCCAAAATATATTCATCTTCCCTCCCCTCCTGAAAGAAAATTTTGTCATGGGGCAAGCATCCCTAGCAGTTATATTGCAAAGTGACCACTCCTAATGCACCCAACAGCTCATATTCTCTCTCTCTCATAAGTTTATCATGGATTCATCTCCATTTTATGATTGTATTACCTGAAATAGTTTGTGCTTTTCGGTAATCTTTTTCAGGCCTACAGAGATTTTAAAAATGGAAATATTTTAAATTCCATGTAGAATCAGTATATAGCAATACAAAAAGAAAAAGTTACATAGAGTTGATACAAAAAGAATAATTTAATTTTCTACCTGGTCTTCAATTTCTTCTGTATAACTGTAAAAAAGAAAGAAAATAAACATTTTTAAGAAGTGTAATATATACTGTAGATACTCTGAAGGAAATGGGTCTTCATCTAACATACCTTTATGGGGCTTAAATCGTTTCCATAATGCTAAAATGCAGATAGATACTATCAAAAATAAGGAAATTCCAGTTATTATTGCCAGAGGTGACAAGTATTTCCCTTTCTGAGCCATCTGATCCAATCCTGTATCAGAGAAAGACAAAAATTAATCTTTTACTTACAGTTATTATGGAATAATTCTGTAAAAACATTCAGTATAATATTTGCATGAAATTGCTTTGAAATGAGAATATGCAAAAAGCATTTCTCAATTTTGGTTTTGCTGACCTTGGAACATCTAAATTGCTTCTTGCTGATGAAACAAACCCAGAATATTAATAAATTAAGTAGAGATTAAAGGTGCTTCTCTAGCACCTTTTCCTAATGTTAGATATTCATATATTGTGGAGTACACATTTTACCATCCCAAGTAAAAACAACCAATACCAACCATTGATAGTTTTCAAATGCTGGGAAAACTGAAGTACCTGTTGTAATATGATAGTGGAAACAAAGGCACATATTCTGTGACTATGTACATGGAGGGAAATATTTGGAGGACAACTGATACTTAATATAGTTGAATTTAATAGCTTTTAAAATCTATAGGAATGGAAGAACAAGTACTGGAACACTGTGAGAAAATTCGACACAGTCTAAACAGACAGCCATAGTTTGTCCATGAAAAAGGTAATACATAAATTTGATCACACAATAGATTTCACACATAATCCGACTGTATCATGATACTATTTGCTTTTTCTCTGATAGGTATATGTGCCATCCTCATATGGACTAGAGGTTGGATTGGTATATGGTAACTGGATTTCTTTTCTTGATGGTTAGAAACATTTTGCTGCTTGAATAAGCAGCAAAACATTTCTAACTGACAAGAAAAGAAGTTCAGTTCCTGTGACACAACTAGACAACTCAGTTATCTACCTGGATAACTAAGAATCTTTATTGACCTATGTCCTCATATGGCATGTTTAAACTCAAGTCTGTATTAAAAACAATAACTAGAAAGATTTGGACAATGTAGACCAGTGTTTCTCAATCTTGGCAACTTTAAGATGTGTGGACTTCACCTCCCAGAATTCCCCAACCATGCTGTAGACTACTATTTAGGAAAGCTGAACATCAGCCAGAGAGAATTCTTGGTTAAACTATTAATGTATGAAATAGTTGGGTTGCTGAAGAACTTAAGCTGTGATCTGGTTTACAAAGTCTGTTTTTTATGACAAGGTAACTAGGTTTGTTCCCTAAGCCATTATAGTAAGTTATATATTTCATGGTAAATCAAAATCCAAATATAAGTTGTTCCATCTGTTCATTGCCTGAATGCATGCTGCCTTGTCACAAATTACGTCCTGCCATCTCCTGTTGCAGGATGTCTCTTTTTAGACTGCAGAGGGAAATGGAAAATTAGGGACAAAAATGACAAAATAGTAGGAGAGGGGGCTAGAAAAATTGATTCCTGCACCAGAAAGGAAATTGAAATTCCTGTTGCTCTTTCTCAGGATCTAAATTTCAGATACTAGAATTGAAGAATCTCAAATTAGACTATTATCTATGAATATTCTCATTAAACCAGATCATAATAAATAGTAGAAATTGCATTTTTTTTGCAAAGTTCCTTAAAAAGGCAACTGGGCATTAATTACAAGATGTTATTGGAGACGTTTTGCCTTCTATCTGGAAGGTTTTTTTCAATCCATCTAAAAATGAAAAAGAATGGTCAGGAAATATGTACATTTCTAAAAAGGGGTGGGGCAAGATGAGAACCCATAACAAAGTTGCACACACAGCAGTTTAAACAGGGTGTTAAGTTTCTAACAGAAGGGAGGGGGTTGGGGGAATGCATGCAAGAGACAGCAGCATTTTCACATAGCAAAATAAACAGAGAGATGTTGGACAATAACGCTTGATTGCCTTTCAGCACATCAGCATTATAGAGTCTCCTGCATAGTTCTTTTTCAGCAAATGATTTAAAACTGTTTCATAAATAGAAGGTAGTTGAAATCTGGTTCCTCCACCACAGTTTATTGAAGGATTTAAAGTCTTAATATATATTGATTCTTTGATTCCTCTTGAAAGCCATTTAGTTTCTTTGTCAATTATATGGAATCTGCAATCCTCAAAATTATGATCGTGCTGTTTAAGGTGAAAATTTATTGCAGATGAATCAGATGTTTTATGTTGTTTAAATCTCCTAAAAATTGGTTGTTTTGTCTCCCCAAGATAACATTGTTAACAGATAATGCTGTTGTCTCCTGCATCCTTTCCCCAAATCCCCTCCCTTCTGTTAGAAATATAACACCCTGTTTAAACTGCTGTGTGTAACCTTGCTATGTTTTCTTATCTTCTCCCACCCTTTTTTAGAAATGTACATATTTCCTGACCATTCTTTTTCATTTTTAGATGGATTGAAAAGGCCTTCCGGATTGAAGGCGAAACATCTCTAATAACATCTTGTAATTAACGTCCAGTTGCCTTTTTAAGGAACTTTGCAAATTTTTTGCAATTTTTACTACATAGCTTTGACTATTAATTAACTTTATTAATTAACTAGAATGTTTTAAAGTATTTTAATATAGTTTTATATTTTAATGGAAAAAAATCTTTGCTCATATTATGAATCCAGAGTTCAACATTTAACTAATCCTTCATTTGATTAATCATGGTTTTTCAATTCAAAATTGATTGGGTTCATACAATATGCTAAGTTAAACCAAATAAACCACATAGTGAGTTTACCCTAATTCCTAACTAAAACTATTAGCAAAAGACTAAGATTATTATTCTTTATTGGCTTATTATTGGCCATAATATCACTATTGATTATTATTAATTATTATTATTAATAATATTGATTATTAGCTGTGAGGTCAGAGTCCATGTTTGAGATGAGACCCAAAAGCCTCTGCATAAGGGGATGAGCTTCCATTGTCTGCCTAACTCCTGCAAACCTAGCAGTTCAAAACCATGTAAAAATACAAGTAGATAAATAGGTACCACCTTCAGTAGGACAGTAATAGCATTCCATGTGCTTTGGCATATAGTCATGCTGGGCACATGACCACAGAAGGTTCTTTGGGCAATGCTGGCTCTTTGGCTAGGAAAGAGATGAGCACTGCACCCTAGAGTTGGCCACGACTGGCAGGGAAAACATTTACCTTTTACCAGAAAGAGTGAAGTGGCTGGGACACAGCCGAAAGGATGCTTAGCTGTGGATATCTCTGGTGGTAAAAGGAAATTCCAATTCTGTAAAGACTAATATTGCATAGGAACCTGGAGTGTAAAATCTATGAATCAAGGCAAGCTGAATGTGGTCAAACATGAGATGGCAAGATTGAACATCAACATCTTGGGAATCAGTGAATTAAAATGGACAGGAATGGGCAAATTTAATTCAGATGACCATTATATCTACTAATATGGGCAAGAATCCCTTAGAAGAAATGGAATAGCCATCATAGTCAATAAAAGATTGAGAAGAACAATAGTCGTCTGTGAACTCCAAAACAACAAAATGATTTTGGTTCAAATCCAAGGCAAACCATTCAACATCACAGTCATCCAGGTCTATGCCCCAACCACTGATGCCGAAGAGGCAGAAGTTGACCAGTTTCATGAAAGCCTAAAACACCTTCTAGAACTCACACCAAAAAAGATGTCCTTTTCATCCTAGGGGATTGGAAATCTAAAGGAGGAAGCCAAAAGTTAACGGGAATAACAGGCAACTTCGGCTTTGGAGCACAAAATGAAGCAGGGCAAAGGTTAACAGAATTTTGTCAAGAGAACAAGTTGACCAGAACAAATACACTTTTCGAACAATCCAAGAGGCGGCTCTACACATGGACATAGCAAGGAGAGATAAGAAGTTCTTCTTAAATGAACAGTGCAAAGACATAGAGGAAGACATTAGACTGGGAAAGGCGAGAGATCTTCAAGGAAATTGGAGGTATCAAGCGAACATTTCATGCAAAAACGGCCACGATAAAGGGCAAAAATGGTAGGGTTCTAACAGAAGCAGAAGAGATTAAGAAGAGATGGCAAGAATACACACAGAAGACCTATACAAGAAAGAGAGCCTTAGATTGTGTGGATCACAACAAACTGTGGCAAATTCTGAAAGAGATGGGAGTAGCAGACCATCTTACCTGTCTCCTGAGAAATTTGCATGCTAGTCAAGAAGCAACAGTCAGAACCGGCCATGGAACAACTGATTGACTCAAAATAGGAAAAGGAGTTCAACAAAGGCTGTATATTGTCACCCTGCTTATTTAACTTATATGCAGAGTACATCATGAGAAATGCTGGGCTGGATGAATCACAAGCTGGAATTAAGATTGCCGGGAGAAATATAAACAATCTCAAATATGTAGACGATACCACTCTAATGGCAGAAAGTGAGGAGGAACTAAAGAACCTCTTGATGATGGTGAAAGAAGAGAATATAAAAGCTGGAATGAAACTCCACATTAAAAAACTAAGTTCACTGCATCTGATCAAATCACCTCCTGGCAAATAGAAGGGAAGAAATGGGAGCAGATTTCACCTTCCTGGGCTCCAAGATCACGGCAGATGGTGATCATGAAATTATGAGATGCAGTCATGAAATTATAAGATGCTTGCATCTTGGGAGGAAAGCTAGGGCAAACCTAGACAGCATATTAAAAAGCAGAGACATCATATTACAACAACCATCCACATATTCAAAGCTATGGTTTTCCCAGTCGTACTGTATGGCTGTGAGAGCTGGACCATAAGGAAGGCTGATCACCAAAAAATTGACGCCTTCGAATTGTGGTGCTGGAGAAAACACTTGAGAGTCCCTTTTACTGCAAGGAGATCAAACCAGTCAATCCTACAGGAAATTAACCCTGACTGTTCATTGGAAAAATAGATAAGCTGAAGCTCAAATATTTTGGCCTCCTACTGTGAAGAGAGTATTCATTGGAAAAGACCATGATGCTGAGAAATATTGAAGGGAAATGGAGAAGGGGATGGCAAGGATGAGAAAATTAGACAGCATTTAACTATCTAATTAACAATGCAATTAACGTAAATTTGAGCTAACTTCAGGGGCAGCGGAGGACAGGGAGACCTGGCATGCTCCAGTCCATAGGATCATGGAGAGTCAGACTGAATTGACCAACTGAACAACAATTCCAAATATGGTGAATTTGGCCACCGTATCACAAATCTTAAGGCACTTACTTTGACTGGACCTTGTCACTGAAGAAAACCGTAGACTCAGAATCAACACAAAGGGATGTCTTGCACATACCTTCTGAATATACAGAGAAGCTTTATTCCAAATACAACTCCCACTATGAGTAAAGTGGCAGAGGAAAGGATCTTTCCCCTTTCTCCCTTCTTCTTAGGGTTGCTTATTTAAGGAAGGGACGGAAGATCAGCGAACGGGGCACTATCTTTCCTTCGTCCCCTACTTGGGCTTCAGTACCCACCCTTTGTCCCCAACATCAGTTGGCCTCTAGAAAGCTTCTGGAGAAGATGGGCTCTCCTTGCAGGTCCTAAATTAAGTCTGGATAGCGAAGGCTCAGGGATGCCCTTCTGCAATTTTCTGTCATAGATGCTTTTCCCATTCACGTGGCATAATGCTGAAAGCTTTCCATTTGGGGACCAGAAGATCACATGGTTACTTTGAATAAGAGATCAATCTGGCCTCAGGCTGTTTTCTTTTGTCTTTACTGTATCAAATCTTCATAGAGGATGTTGAGCTTTCCAGGTGCTATTTGCAGTGGGGCCATTCCTGTTGAGACATGTCATCCAGAGTCTTGCAACTGGAAGTCATCTGCATGTTCTTGACATCCAGATCTATGGCCCTCATCTACTTTCAAGAACAAGTATAGAGTGAAAGAGACCATGTTCAAAAAGATTTAGATTTCCATTTGCATCCCACCTTAAGCAATAGATCCCTTCCCTCTCCTTTTGTGGAATCTTGTCTCCTCTACATCTAACCTGTGTTGAAATAACTATCTCATTTTTTATTCTGCCTTCCCTGGCTGCATGACAATTTTAATTATTAATTCATTTATTTTACTCTTGGATGATTACCTTGGATTTTAATTTCATTATTTTTACACTCTTCATATTTGTATTTCCTTCAGTTTTAAATTATTTTCATTGTCAAATAGGTGCAAAGGAAGCATACAAACTGAATAATAACTGCAATGAATAACTGCATGTTATGAGCCTAAGAAACAATTTCACTATGGCTACCCTATTTTTATCATGAGATATTCCTTAGTGTTTAGTTCTGGTCTCAGAATGATGATGTAGCACTTAGGGAAAAAGATGCAGACCAGCAGACCAGCACCAGAGGCCAAGATAGAGAAGACCTGAACGGCCACCATGGACTTTCCTTTGGTGCTCAGATAGGTGGGCAGGAAAGAGACCCAGACACTGCAGAAGACCATCATGCTGAAGGTGATCAGCTTGGCTTCATTGAAGGCCCAAGGCAAGTTTCTCGCCAAGAAAGCCACCATGAAGCAAATGGCAGCTAGGAAACCCATGTATCCAAGGCCAACATAAAACATGGTGACAGAGCCTTCATTACATTGAAGGATGATGACTCCAGGCTGGGAGTGAAGGTCAGAGTCAAGGAATGGAGGAGAAATTCCCAGCCATATGACACAGATGAAAATTTGGACACCAGAACAAAAAAGGATGATGGAGTTGGCCAAGCTCTTCCCCAACCATCTCTTCACTCGGTTTCCTGGTTTTGTGGCCAGGAAAGCCAGCACAACCATGATTGTTTTGACCAAGAGAGAAGAGATGGCAACTGAGAAGATGATGCTGAAAACTGTTTGTCGAAGAAGGCAGGTGGTTTTCCTAGGTTGACCAATGAAAAGAAAACAAGACAAGAAGCATAGCTGGAGGGACACCAGGAGGATGTATGAGAGGTCCCGGTTGTTGGCTTTGACAATGGGAGTGTTTAGGTATTTAATGAATATGATTAAAACAAATCCTGTGGTCAGGAGCAAGAGTAGAGCAAATGAGACCAGGATGATGCCCAGATATTCCTCATAGGACAGGAAGATTATAACTTTGGGAATGCATTGGACTCGGTCCTCATTTGGATATTTGTCATCTGGACATTTGTTGCATTTTTCTGTATCTGAGAATATGGAAAAGCAATATTTCCTTAAAGATGTTATATTTCATGAAATACCTTCTTGGGAAAAGAGTTGAATAAAATCAGTATGTCCAAAGACGCAATTATTAACTCTTTCATCATTTGTTAACAAGACCTTGCAGCGGAAGGATTTCCTGGGTAATGTCCAGAACCTGCCTAGAAATGCACATTAGAAGAGCTAACTAGTTCATCAGCTAATCTTTGCAGGCACACATCTTGGGTCCTGCCAAATGGCAATTCTTAATATACTGGACTCAGAGGATACCTATCTTGTGAAATCTAGTTGGCTGGCAGAGAAAGCTCGTCCTGCAAAGAATCTGGACTGGCTTTTGGGTATAATGAGTGCACCCGTAACTCATTGTGAGTGTGCACACCACCTCATTGTGGAACAGCAATACCTTCCCAATCACCCTCAAGGGTAGGCCAATGTAGAAGGCATTGCAATCATCCTTCCAGGTGGTGGACTGAAGAAAATTCCTCAAGTTTCAAAGAACTCAGATGTTCAAAGAATTCAGATGTTCAAAGAACTTAGATTTTCCTAACTTGCAGTTTTCAAAACAATGTTCTGGATATATCCACTTCCATAAGACATGCCCTTCAATTGACATCAAATAAAATACCTTCATGAGTGGAGATGGTCCCCTCTGGACAAGGAATGCAGTCGTAACAGCAAATTGGCTCTCCTTCTCGAGCCCGCTTGACAAATCCAGGATGACAACTTTCCACACATCTAGACTGAGGCAAAGACTAAGCAGGAAAAAAAAAGGAATGCCAAAGAAAATATATTAGGACTAATAATCCTTAGAAAATAAAAGTTTACATGAACATTAGCCAAGTACTTTATGGGTTTCACTTAGAGAAATATGAAATTTCTAACTAGTTCAAAAGGTAGCAGGAGATACAAGTACTGACAGATTCTTCATTTAGTTCCTCCCTTTTCCTTCTGGAATATCTCATGGCAATAAATGACTTTTCTACTTGATAAATTTGGAGGGATGGAATTGAGAAAAGATTTAAGCATGATGTGACAACCAGTGGATTCCTCTTCATGGCTGCATGAACATTAATTCCTCCATTCTTCATATATGTGTCATATATTCTTCATATATTCTTCATATAAAATTTAATTCATGTTAAATTTTAGAATAACAATTATTTTAAAAGATTTATTACATTTTTATTATATTTGATTTAATAAAATAAAACTAAACTGGGATGAAGAATGAAACTTCCAGGAAGTACGATCTGCAAATGATTCTTCTGCACTACATAAAACATTGAAAGCTGCTCAGCTTTGAAGGTAGTCCAAAACAATCTTCCAGTTAATCTATCAAGGAAAAATTCTTTAAAAATTAGGGCTGTCAGCATTAAAGAAAATGTTCTTTATTTGTATTTTTTTTCTTCAAATTATGTGGTTGCCATCTTGGTCAAATGAGACTAAATCTGACAGCCTAGATTCTGGAAATTTAGTGAGATGAGATGGAGGTGAGGTCAAGAGAAGAGGTCACCTAAAGACTTTAAGTCAAGCATCCATTCTTGTAGCATGTGGGACATGAGTATGAGCCCTGTGTGAGAAAGGGATATTTCTAAGGTCCAGCTAGATATCCAAGAAAAGGTATTTTCTGTTGAAGCTCTACAATTACATCACACCATCTGGTATGGAAAGACAGAGCCACATTTGTTATTAGTTAAATTTGGCATCTCCTTTTGCCCAAGGAGACTTAAGGTAGCCAACACTCAAGATCAACAGTTGCATTCAAGTGAAGTGCCCCTTACAAGCCAAAGGTCAGTTCTAAGTAGCATTTCCTTTAAATTGTCCCTATTTACCTCTGATGTAAAAAAAAGCTTGTCTTTGGGTCAAAGTCATGTTTCATTTCTTCAGTTTCCAGGGTCAAGGCATTATCTCACTTCAGGCCAGTCATTATGATTTCATGTGAACTGGAAGTCTTAGATCTCCTTCTAGGAGCAGAAGTCCTACTGCACTACTACATTGAAGTGGAAGAAAGGAATGTGTAACTCTGGCCATGTCTAATCTGCTTAAACACATAACTGACTGTGGACTTTTCAGGGAACTCCACAACAAGGACAAGCTAAGTCCTAATTCCAAAGGTTATTTATCTCCTGAGCCAATGGGATAGCCATCGTGTCTTGATTCAGTTTCATTGGATTCAGTCCAAACCTGAACTCAGGTCGACAGAACTGAATTTTCAACTCACAAAGAACAAGTGAATTGAGGCTGTTAGTACCGCAATCCCTGGCACCTGAGGGCTTCTACCAGCAGTTTTATGGCAATACTATATTTCAGAAGGTACACAAAAAGGCAATCAATGTCTTAAAAATAATTACCCAACATCCCGTGTCAGACAAGATTGAATCACCTTAAAATAATGGTCCATATTATAGCATCTGAAGGACACTATCAATAGTACTGAAGACTCGCAAGCAGCCTTAGAAAACTGTAAGGGTTCTACTCCCCTCATTCAGTTTTGAATGAAATAAAGCTTGGTGACTATGTTTAGACACTTGAAATGGGTCCTACAGCTTTTGAAAGTAGAGAAAAGATACCAAAATTTCTTTCACCTTGTTGAGCAACTTTAGCCGTGACAGTGTATCTTGGTTGATAATAAGTCTCTGTCTTTCCAAACTTCCCAATTGTTCTTCAATGGGATCCTCCTTGGGCAGAACCACCCAGCTCCGGATATTCAGATCTGCTGCTATATCTCCATTTTGGTCCAAGTACAGTTTAAGGTTGGAAAGATTGCAAAACTCATTCTTCTGCAGAAAGGGGTGGAACTAGAGGAGAAACATCCAGGAATCTTAAAAGCAGAGACTTTGATTTTTTATCCCACATGGTCTTTTCACATTTGAATCTTTCTTCTAGAGTTGTCCAACTTGCAAATGAGTTGGGAAAACAAGTGTTACCATTATCTTAAAAAGTGAAAGAGGTTCAGGAAAATTTATGAATTACAAATTGAAAAAATATTGACAAAATATAATTGACCACATTTGTCTATTACAGAGAACTTTTTAGAACAGATCATAGCTAAACTGAACAAAGAGATTAGTCACAAACCCATTGGAAAAAACAAGGTGATTATCAGAAAGCAGATTTGACAAGAGGAAAATTGTGAAGCTAATCTTGCCCAAGTAAACAGGATTGGGAAACATGACCACATGAGCTACTTCCACATTATTGTAAAGGTACATTAAGAGAATCTTTCAAGTCTGAAAGTACAAATGTCCCATCAACTCTTTTTAAAGCCTGAAAAGAGAGGGAAGATCATTTGTAAGTTTCTTTCCTCCCCTCCTTGTCTGATGATTCCCTAGACAGCATTCCTTGTCCTCCAAGCTCATTCATTTATTTTTATTTTTAATTTCTATCCTGCCTTTATTATTTTTACAAATAATTCAAGGCAGCAAACATATCCATCATACCTTCCACCTCTTATTTTCCCAACAACAACTCTGTGAGGTGGGTTGGGCAGAGAGAGAGTCACCCAGCTGGTGTTCATGGCTAAGGTGGGATGTGAACTCATGATCACTGGCACATATCATTATGCTGTGACTGACTCTAGAGTGCAGTGCTGATCTCTATTTACAAGCCG